>JACXIL010000002.1:0-108192 GCA_014737365.1 Bombus soroeensis | reverse complement strand
CGAGAAGGCGAGGTGAGTGGTCTTGGCAGGTATGGGCCCACCAACTTTTCCGAAATTCTCCGCACCGGATCGGCAATCTGGAGGGTGCCTATGGCATCGACCAGCCGCCACCCGGCTGTAGGAGGATATCAGATACATCGGGGTTTCCCAGGGCATGGTCCTACACCCTGGGAACCCATACCCGCCTCGTGCTCCCCAACACAGATCGATCTAGCTGTCCGCTATCCCTCAGGGCGACTACTCGATGCGAAGATTTACAATCGGTAAATCTGCACGCGTCGTTGCAAACGATGCGGTACTGGCGGGTGCAAGGTGCTCTGCATTTGATTAAAAATCGATCGTGCCGAGGACAACGAGTTTTCATTTTCGATCTGTGACTACTCGGTCTTCGGACCGACTGCTGCGACTCGAGCCGCAATGGCTTTGGGCTGAAATGAAATTGATTGGAATTCAATATTTATATGTGCATATGTGTATCTATATCACGTGAATCATCCAGAAAATTAATATTGGAGAATTAAAAATTAATTTCAAAATTGTCTTAGAAAGCGTAGGCATTTTATATTCTCTCTCGTATCTTCTATTTTAATTCGATAAACGAATTTATCTTACCTACAGCACCATGGTGCTAATTGGTTCCACCTACTGCGGGAAGTGAAATGTGCAGTAAAGTCGTTCTTTTAATAGGAAAACTCGTAATTTGTTGAACATGTAACTAATAGAAGAAAAAAGACTACTTACAATTGTGAAAAGTATATAATAAAAATAATAAAAGAAGATCTCAGAATTAAATTCAACATAATAACGCATTTATAAAAAATAGTACGTATAGAAATACACATTTCATATTGAAAAATTAATACTTTTGTTTTGGATGCTATTCTTGAAAACAGGTTTTTGTATGCGATGGAAATCTACAAATGTTACATATATATTTTTCTTCCTAGCGTAACACATACGCGACATCATTTTCTTCTGTAAACTCGGTCATTTTCTCGATTTCTATTCATTCTACTTTGTGTTAGTTGAAATTTCTCAGCAATTTTCTTGGCATGCCTAGATCATTATTTCTAGGACTGTACTGTACGAAACCCGGCCATATAAACACGTCTGTGCACTCGCTATGTTGCTAGGGAAAAACGTTCGTCTCTTGAGTCAAAAAACGAGACAGTTGGCAAAAAAAAGTTCTCGTTCTGCGAGACAGACAGAAATAAGTAGAGTGTCTGTGTCTCTGTCTGAGATATTCGTAGTATCTATGTATATGTATATGCGTGCCACGCATGCGCAAAACGAGACCTTTATTTCCCCTCCATCTTGATTTTTTTCGACTCAAAAGACAGACGGTTTCGTCAATGCTTTCGGTATCGAAGTATCCAAACCTGTTTATATGACCGTGCTACGGACCATTCTCTTCTTCGATTTCTTTGAAACTACTGGAAATAATATATAATCTATTGGGCATCTGTCCCTTGTTCGAATTACGAATTAATAATTAATAAATAAGTAAGAAAATGTACTATCCAAAAAGGTATATTGGTCAAAGTAACGTTATCTTCAAATGAATATATTGTAATACGAAAATAACGACACGCTATTGTTTCTCTTCTTCTTCGTATCGGGTTCGTAGTCAGTGATTCCTAGTCACTGTCCTGCATCAGCTGCATTTCAAAGCACCTACTCAATTCGATTTGTCAGCGTTTTCCACTTGCTAGCTTAGGGCTTAAGCTTTAGGCCTCAGAAAAAAGGCATTAACCCTCTTCCCCTCCCGTTTTATGGTCACAGCGGGATCAGGGAGAAAGACTTCTTCCATTCCATGGAATGAAAATAAAAAGGAAGGGTTTTCAGTTGGTAGACTACTATCACCTTGTTTAGCTCAAGGGTACGGGCTCCTAAGTATAGGAAATGCATCTCCTGTTTCCCTCATGCAATAAAAGAAAGGTAAACATATTAGATCATATTATAAGAAAGGAAAAAATGGACATAATGTTGAAGTTACATATGAACACAGGTGTTTTTGAAAGTATTCCTGTTAACCCTAATGTTTTCTTCGGCTCTATGTGACACTAATTAGATACCATATTTCAGGTATTATTAAAATGTAGATAGATTGTAAACATTTGGTTTTAGTATTTCATACAAGTTTACTATTTTTCTTGTGTTTCACGCTCTTTATGTATAAAATATTCGAAAAAAGAAAATGGTGGAAGAGATAGTGTAAACGTGAAGTAACGAGAAGAATAGCAACGTAAAGAGTTTACTTTCCGCTCGATAGTAATTAGACGCAAAAATTAATATGATTTGTTCGGGTTATAGAGAATAAAATCACCTAGGGACTGTAAAACACGTACCCAAAGGAAAATAATCAAAGAGAAGATACAGTTCGAAAAAATTAAGAACAAAAAAATGTTTTCGGGAAACAGTGATCATTGTTACATTGTTTCAATGATAGGATTAAATTTCAGATCATAAAAAGAGATTTTACGTCTATAAAATTTGTGAACGAATGTCTCGAACATTTAAATATTTAATATTTTTATACCGATACAAAAAAGTGATTAAGGGAAGTAAGGATTAATTAATAAATAACTATCGAATTTGTTAAATACATTTCTCCCCTGCTAGTAAGTTATATTATATTGTATATGAAATACATGTATTGTTATGCTGCATTGTATTAAAAATTTTTCATTGCGTTTTATTTTAAAATTCTGCATATAAATTGTTTTACTAGCGGAAATATTAATGCATCATCGAGATATAAGAAAAACAAGGTACTCATGGAAACCCGATATAAATCCGATGTAAATGTTTACATATTAAACAGAAGGTGATGTTGAAACTAAATGTAATTACGAGCTTTTCAATTCACACAGACCAATTTCACATGTTTTCTCTTTCACAGTTGACTCTCAGGTGCTTTTCTAAAATGCATACGTATCCTGAATTATTTCACAAAACCACATGCACACACATTTTCTAGCGCATTTAAATGGATTCTCTAACGCAATTTGGAGCATTAAGACCTCACATTTAGGAAGCTTTAAACTGAATTATATGAGATGCTTGTTTCATTGTATTTATTTAAATTTCGAAATACTTTGTATAACACATAGATACATAAAAGCATCCTACGATAAATTAATAAATGCAGATAATGATTTAATGTGACAATTATGGGCATATTAATGTGACAATTAGTAAAATGCTTCAGATAGAACGGTGATAAGAGGAAAGTAACAGCGACTTAGCTGCCGTAACTGAGCTGTGAAAGCTATTTAAACCAATCTTTTATCGGAAAAAGCGGAAAATCCTAATTTCAGTTGAATCTTCCTTAACTTTCGCTACAAATTTTCTCAACAGTTTAATACATTGGAAATTATAAACTAATAAGACCGTGTGAGAATTTTGTAAAGGAGACTTTAGATTCTTCATCGATTTTTCAAACGTGAACACAATAAGCCTGCGTCTAACACGAAACAAGTCGAGAACAGTGGGCTGCTACGGTGGAAGAGGATTGAAGCAACGTGTCGTGCAGCTAGTCGAGAACAAACAAATGTAAACAGGCCGGGGCGTGCATATTGGATGTATCGAGCTTGTTGGCCACGGAGCAGAGCTTCGATTATTTCAGTCCCCTTTTGTTCGTCTCGTTGCTTCCGCCCCATTTCAGACTACGAACCATACACCCGAAACGCGGCTTTCTTAATTAATTCGATCTCGATCGAAATACGTATGTACATGATTTCATAACTGCATTCTGTCAACAATGAGAGGAATAAGGCAATATTACGATGCAATGATGAATATATGAGATCTTCCCCTTTCCTTCCTCTTTCTTCTCTTGTTTTCTTATTTTTCTTTTTTGTTTAGTAAATTATAAGCTTATTATTTCCCCCGTCTCCGTGCCGCTTTTATATTATTCTTTGAGAAACTCTTTATTGTTTGGGGTTGCTTGGGATGGCTTTCATCTGATACATTCTTTAGTTATTATTAGATAGCAGACTTTTACGCAATTTCACATCTGTATGAGTGGAGTATAATTTAAAAAATGTAACTTAAATAGAAAATTGTTTTACCTATTAAATATTGCAAAAACTACTACACTCTGAATATTTTTTACTTTTCTGTAAATTATTTGCATACTGTACTTTCAGATTTTTCAGAAATACATAAATATTCACAGTGTAATTATCAAGACGCTCTTCAAGTATCATTTTGAATCAAGAGAATAAATCCAAATGTTTCTTTTTGTGATTTTAATAAAGAATTAAATAAATCAAAATGTTTCCTCCTTCTTAGACATACATTAAGATTTTGTTTTGTGCTCACAATTCGCGATAGCCAAGCTTCAATATTCTAAAGTTCTTCTCACGTTTGTTTAATATAGATTTAACATCGCATCGACTACCAAGGTATTAACATATACATTGAAATTTATAAAGCTCTCGTGATATCTATAAGTTAATTGAAATTCCTTGTAAACCTTCTTTCATCGGGCTTCCTTTACAGAGTATATTGTTCTAACTCGTTTAACTATTCTCGTAAATACGACACTTGTCCATTAAGTCGTCACAAAGGGCACGCGTTTAGCCACAGCGTAGTTTCGAAACTTCAAGAATGCGCGGTTTAACTGATCCCTCAACATTGTTAATCACAGTACATCTGTTACCTTGAAAACTGGAAAGCATCTATTATACCTGCCTCCCAAATTACGAACTATGTCAAGAATCTTTAAACTTAATTTTTAACTTGTGTTATTAATAGAGTGCGGATGCATGTTATGTAAATTCATTTTTGCTACTTATACAGTTTAGTGACTTCGCCTGATTTTAACTGTTTAACCCCAGCCATTTCTCAGTTTGGATTAGCTTACAGTAACAAAAAAATAACCGGTCATTTTCGGGATCAACAATTTTTTGAACGATGAAAGTTCGTTTATGTAGACTAATATCTATAACGGTATCTAAATACATTTATTGAAACCTAATCTAATTCATTTGATAAATTTTGAAGGTTAAGTAAATTAAATAGAATAATAAATAGAAAAAGATACGATATTTTTATTTCATGAAATAAAGTTACATATGTCATATACATACAATTTTTGTTCTTATAATCTCTGTAGATATTTTAAAACAAGTACATTATTAAACGGAAGTATGGAATTTATTTGTTGCAGAATGCAAACGGACTTAAACGGAGGACCTGGTCTCGCTGTAGTAGCGGGAGATGTACTTGCTCTGCGAGGAACAGGACTTGCCGCTGCCGAAACATGGGCTCTCCTATGCCAGGCAGCCCAGGCCCTCCAAGACCTTTTTCTCTCAAGTAAGTTCTTATTCTCATTCCACAAGATATTCTTACTTCAGAAATCCTGAATATAATAGTGAAAGTATAAAATGTCTGTAATACTCATAACACTTACAAATTTTTTTCGGAAAAGTGCAGACTATATCATTGGGGTTATGAAATGATTAATTGTTAATCGATTAATTATTAATCTATGTTACAAAATTATGCATTCTAGAAATTAAATTGTCATATGTTTTAAAATTATTATTAACAACCGCGTCAGCACCCATTGTCTGACTCATAACTTTATATGCAGCCGCTCAATAAAGTTTCCCATGTATAGTTTTTGATATGATCGCATATCAATTACTACACTATGGAGTAAGATAACCAACAAATTCTTTTCCGCCCTATACGTGTTAACCATTTCATATGTTATTCATAAATTGTCAAATTATATATATAAAAAGATTATAATTGAAAAATGTTTGAAGAAAATGACTGGAATATCCAATTGATCTATATACACATATATCTATATAACCGTATATCTATATAAACATATATGGAATATATTTCTTTCTTTATTAATACAATTTTGAAAAAGTATTTTTTATGTTATGAAAAACAATAATATATTATTTAGAAAAATGACAAAAGTAAATTTCCGGTACCGGGAATCGAACCCGAGCCTCCTGGGTGAAAGCCAGGTATCCTAGCCACTAGACCATACCGGATTATATTAGAATCGCACTAAGTTTCAAACAAAACGCAGTATCTTGAACACATAATTTTTCACTTGCATATTAATATTCAAATTATGTTACATAATTATTAACAAAGCGGACGCCCTTATTGATTTCAATAATCGTAAAGTATGCCGACAAAGTCAACATTCTGAATAGCTTTTCCCTATACATGTTACCGTTGCTTGGTTTAGTCTCCTAGATATTTGTAAAAACCTTTAATTTAGTTTACGTTAGGGTTATGCTTCTTTAATTTTCAACTCACATAAGAAAGAAAAATCAATGGGTTAGGTTTAATTTAAATTATTCTTCGACCGCCGTAAGGCTGCCGATAACGCTACAATTCATATTAATCTTTATATTATATTATTGTTATTCGAAATTGGAAACGTACCAGCCATGATATTAAAAAAAAAAGCTATTCGATTATCAAAATAGTATTGTCGTTGAAAAAGAAACTTTCGTGAATATCAGAAACTAAAGCCAAGCCATGGTAATATATATATAGGGAAAAAGTTCCTCAGAATGTTGAACTCGGCAACATGTATCAATGTCATTAAGATTGGCAGGGTCGTACGTTTTATACATAATTTCATCATATTATTTAAAAAAAGTTGTAGATTTTTGTGCAAATAAAAAAAAAGAAAAAGTTTCAAAAATAAATTTTCCGGTACCGGGAATCGAACCCGAGCCTCCTGGGTGAAAGCCAGGTATCCTAGCCACTAGACCATACCGGATTATATTGAGTCTTTGCTAAGTTTCAAACAAAACGTATTTTTTGAACACTCAATTTTTTACTTATATATTAATATTCAAATTTAGATAATTATTTACAAAGAAAACGACCTCGCTGATTTCAATAATCTTAAACAAATTGACAAAGTCAACATTCTGAATAGCTTTTCCCTATACATGTTACCCTTGTTTGGTTCTATGTCCGAAATATTCGTAGAAATCTTCAATTTAGTTTACGTTACGGTTACGCTTCATTCATTTTCAACTCACATAATAAAGCAAAATTTAATGGGTTATGTTTGACTTAAATTTTTCTTCGACAGCCGTAAGGCGGCTGATAACGCTATAATTCATATTTATCTTTGTATCACATTATCGTTATTCGAAATTGAAAATATTTCATTCAAGATATTGAAAAAAAGGCTACCCGTTTTATTCAAATCATACTGTCGACGAAACAGAAGCTTTTGCGGTTATCTCTGAAGTTAAAGTCAAGGGGCAGTAACATATGTAAGGAAAAATTCTTCAGAATGTTGACCTCGACAAAAATTTCAGTCCTTCAGATTGGTAAGGTCCTTCGTTTTGTCAATAATTTCATTAATTTACTAAAAAATACTATGGATTTCTATGCAAATAAAATAAGAAAAAAATTTAAAAATAAATTTCCGGTACCGGGAATCGAACCCGAGCCTCCTGGGTGAAAGCCAGGTATCCTAGCCACTAGACCATACCGGATTATATTAGGTCCTTGCTAAGTTTTAAAGAAAACGCAGTTTTTGAACACAATTTTTCACTTATATATTAGTGTTCAAATTATGTTACATAATTATTTACAAACCGAACGCCTTTATAATTTCAATAATCGTAAAATATGTCGACAAAGTCGACACTCTGAATAGCTTTTCCCTGTATATGTTACCGTTGCTTGGTTTCGTCTCCGAGATATTTGCAAAAATCATCAATTTAGTTTACGTTACAGTTATGCTTCATTAATTTTCAACTCACACAAGAAAGGAAAATCAATGGGTTAGGTTTGATTTAAATTATTCTTCGCCCGTCGAAAGGCTGCCGATAACGCTACAATTCATATTAATTTTTATATCATATTATTGTTATTCGAAATTGGAAATATTTCAGCCATGATATTGGAAAAAGGACTGTTTGATTATCAAAATCGAAAGAGAAACTTTTACGAATATCTCCAAAACTAAAACCAAGCGACGGTAACATTTATAGGGAAAAAGTTCTTTAAAATATTTACCTTGACAACATATTTCAAGATCATTAAGATCGGAAAGGTTATCCGTTTCGTAAATAATTTTATTATTTCATTAAAGAAAACTATGGATTTTTATGCAAACAAAATAAGAAAAAAAATTTTCAAAAATTAATTTCCGGTACCGGGAATCGAACCCGGGCCTCCTGGGTGAAAGCCAGATATCCTAGCCACTAGACCATACCGGATTTGGTAGTTTGAATTATATTGGAACCTCATTTAAACGGAACATATACTATTATATAAAATTTAAATGAATTAATCGCTCATATGAGTAATTTTGAATATTCGAATCGTAATCAATATTTGAAAAATGAAATCTCATATAAAACATCTATTTTACAAAAAATAATATGTAAAGTAAAACAATATAATTATTGCAAATTATAATAGTTAATAATCATATAGTAAAGTAATATAAATTTAAATTTGTTCATATGTAGTATAATAAGTAAACTACCTAATAAGTAAACAAAATAAAATATAATGAACGTTATCTTATCTACTCGTTATACCAATTGTGTTAATTTCGAAAAAATTTTTTTATTTATGGTAATTTAAACTTGTATTTTAGTTCAACAATGTTTTCTTTAACAACTTGAAATAAAACAAATTGTGCAAGCCCTATTCTTGTGAAATATTTAATGACGAAAAAGGAAACAAATCTTAAATTTACATGTTGAATTCAATTTATTAAAAACTTAACTCAGTCTCAAAAATTTTGCCTTAAGCCTTCTTTGAATAAAAAAATAATGAAAGACCTGTTGTAGATGTTCTTGCTTACGCTATTAGCTGAATTAGAAATAGGATACCCTAATTAATTCTAATTAAGAAAGACAAAAATAATATACATACATATAAAAATACCTCCAAATATTTTTAGCAATTAATGTTCTTATTATAAGACAAGAGATGATATATATTTTGCTTTTAAGACACAAGTAATTTAAAAATATTCTACAATAATGGTTAACGACTCGTTCAAATCGGCTTTAGGCAACGTTCAGCAAAAGAATGGTTCGTCGGTTGATTCATGGAATCTCAGCAGACACTTTCGAGTGCTCTGGATCTGATTATTGTTATGGGGTTTCGTCATAAAACTGTCGGTCCAAGCGGTGTAAATTACATGTGTAACTTCTCCTCGTGTATTTTAGGTAGGCTTTTGCCTTCTTCATCCTACTCTTGTCTTACAGACCAAGAAATAATATATAGATATAAAAGAAACTTAAATTTTATATAATACGAATGTATATAAAAAAAATAGCTAATTATTACAGAAATATTTGTAACATTCAACATTTCCTCTGTTTATTACCATAAATATAATAAGGCAATATCGCTTTATTATGCAAGTTAAAATTAATAACGTTTTCAATTACGATGTCCGATACATTCCCCTCACACTAAGTCGGTGTCTGTGAGTAACATCGCAAGTTACAATGCAACTATGAATGGTGAATCTGGTGCATTTGCCTGTATTTCGAGCGGTAAACCAGCGATTTCCCGTGTTTCTGTATTTGTGAAATGAGTAAGTTCATTGTTGCTAGCTTTCCAGCATTTTCGCGAAAATGTTCGTGTTTACAAATTAACACTTTATTAATAAACACTCTCTCTACATAACTGTATAGAACTAATGGTTTTTATTATAATTTTGGCATCGATAGTTCGAATATTAGAAAGTTCGATCATAAACAAGGTTAATTTATGATCTCTCTATATTTTGGCTTGTACTAAACATACAGTGGCTACAAAAGGTATTTGTACATACTTTTACTTTCCAATGAACAATCTTCTTTATTAGGCTTTGACTTGGACTTGATTATTTAGTATGCAAACCTTATAACAAATACAATGCCGTGCGAATATATTACTTTTTGTAGCTACTGTATGTTCTATTAAATATTCATAAATTACCGATCAGTTATCATAAGCAACCTACTTGGCATGGAATTATTTTCATCCAGCCATCAATTTATCGTCGAAGACACACACGCAGGACGTCTAGCTAATACGCGTACGCTGCACAATTTGAATAGCGTGTGTCCAAACATGCAACGACGATGCGATACGATACGAAATGGAAAGCGGAACGTAATATTATAGAGCTTGGAAACGCGGTTTGGATCGATGGCACTAAATCTCCGGACAAAGGCTATTCAGAGCGTTGTTAAATCGCATGATCACGCCGATTACGGTTTGCACGCTTGGATCAGGAAGTCAAACGTCGTGCAACCGACATTAAATATTCAATAATCACAGGGCGTGGAGAAACGTGACTGTCAAGGTACCGTTGCATCTGCACCCGTTGCCTCCCTCCCACGATGTATTTTCTTCCAAGAGGTATCTACTTTCGAATTCAACTTTCTTCGCTTCTGTAACAAACGTGAACTAAGCTCAGCTTTACGCTAATTTTAAGATGATGGTTTAATGAGAGATGTGGTTTAATGAGACTATGATGTAGGAGAAATCTATACAAAATTATATATTTAGGGATCTAAGTCTGTAACTTTTCATTTAACAAATAGTTGTAAGAATAAAATATTTTCTAACAGGACCATTCCTTTTCGTAACGGCAAATGGATTGGAATCGATTTGTATTCTGAGATTAGCTAAACGTCTTAAAATAGCGGCCGTAAAACGGAGTTTTGATCGTACATTACGAAGTATAGACTGTATTGAAACGTATATTTCTCAAATTGTCAATACTGTACGACCAAAATGAGCAAATGTCCAGATACTTTTAAACGATCATTTAAATACTTTGGTTTGATAACGACTGTTGAAATAGATAACATTGATTTCTAGAGATTGTTATTTATTTACAACAAGCTTATTTTATGTATTAAATGGGGTCTTTTTTAATCTATATTGTGATTTTAGTATAAAATGATTTGATTCTAACTCTTAACGTTGCGTTACCTTCTTTTTTTTTTTTAAGATAAGTGCAAAATGTACACATTTTATGAATGCTTTATTAGATAGTAATTAATAATAATCACAAAAACTAAAAAATATTTCATTCATTTCGTTCTAAATGTCAAAAAGAAGAATTCCGGTACCGGGAATCGAACCCGAGCCTCCTGGGTGAGAGCCAGGTATCCTAGCCACTAGACCATACCGGAGATGTTAGTCCTGTTGAATGATTATGAAGTCAACCAAAATTTGCCAAGGCAAAATTTTATTATCCATTGTTTTAAATATAACAAACATATAGTTAATATCAATTTATTTTGTAACAAAATACGTAAATTGTTGGTAGAAGAAATAATTTGCCGTAGCTTAAAATAATACAAATTTATAGAAGTATATAGCTTATACTTTATGCTTATCTGTGCATGCTAAATTTAGGAATAAATTCTGTGCAATTCAGATTCCCTTTGAAATTATACTTTTATTTCATTAAATATTGTTGATCAATTCCTGTTTGATAATTGAAGTTAAATATAATCATAAAATATTGAAAACAATACCTTTTGCCAATCTTCATTTGTCCAATGCTTATGAGCTTTAGCAAATGCAAGTCGTCTTTTTCGATTCCTAGAACTCAGCAGTGGTTTCTTTTGGGGTTTTCTTCCTCTTAAAGTTAAAGTATTCTCATCTTCTCCTAACAGTTCTAGCACTAATTTGTGTATCGTTTTTATAGTTTATCTCCGCAGCAATATTATTTGCGTTACGAAAACGATCCTTTTCGCTCAATCGATGAATCCGGCGATCCATTTTCGGCGTTGTTTTTCATGGTCTTCCGTTTGTCGGTTGATCGCAATACATGCCTGCCTTTAAAAATTTATACCAAGCTTGCTTACAAGCCGTTTCTGACCTGTTCACTAAATATACTATTTCGGTGAAGGTTTTACTTACGATTTGTTTCCTTCCGTTTTCAAGTAAATTCTTTGATTTACCCATAGTCTGTTCCTACCTAAATGAATTTTAAGCAATAAAAGGTACACTAAACAATGATTTTGACATTCCAGGATCAAAATGTTCAAAAACTGCACTCATACTCACATTTTACACATATCGTCTTAAACTAATGTTCACTGTTTACAAGTGCTAAGCGGTAACTAACTGTTGTAACTCCTACATTGAGTGTATTTAACAACTGACGGTCTGAGGTTACGAAGGTTAAACATATAGCTATGTTATTCTATAAAGACAAACTGAATAGAAGAACAATATGCGTATAAGATGTTTGTAATCCGGTTTACAAATCGTAGTCTTAAACTTTTGTCCGCTACTGTATTTAGTTTCTCGAAGTAAAGAATCTTATGATATACCTTAAAATACTAGAGCGTCTATTTTAAAAAATAGTAAACTTTGATTAGAATAATTCCTTCCAGAATACTATTTTAGTAAATGAATAACAAGAATACTATATCGATTTTTATCTCCGTTAATTAGTTAAAGGTTTTGTTAAAACTAAATGCATAGATTGTTGTATATTTTGGAATACTAGAATTTACAGGACATTATTCGAACTTTTATCGGTGAATAAACGATAACAAGGGAGAACCTTTTTATTGGAGATTTTAAGTAATTTTATAGTCCATCAAAATGAAATGCACAGATGTTTCGCAAGTGTTACGGTATTGCCTGCGAATCAAAGTCATAACATCTGTTGTGTATTGATATCTAAACTTGAACTTTTAGGCTGTCTGTTGAAAAATTCACGAATGCAAATCTGTCTAAATTCAAAGAAATGTAGATTTCAATACGTGACTCGAATGGAAGAAAATTTATTCAAACGGAATAAATTGCGAATTGTAAACTTAGAAGCACATTTACAAAAATGTAAATTTGAATTATGTTGTGTAATAAATTCACTAACGCCCCTTAAAAAGCATGTCAAGTGTTGCTGTTTCTGTATAATTCTTCTTTAAATCCACCCAATCGATAATGTATATTAAGTAATATGTGTATTTACCTTATGCCTTTTTATCGTGCTGTTAACCTTCTTATCAGAATTTTAAACTTTCGCATTTTATTCTGTACATTGTTCAGTGAATTTTCTTAAGCATCTTCACAATTGCAGATTACACGTATGAATTAGATTCTTCTCAATATCTTCGCGTAAACTCAAATAAAACAGAACAATATCAAGCCTAAATTTACTTATAATAATTTGTATCGTGTCAGTAACAAATAATATTTTGTTAATTACTAGTAAAAATAGATAATTATAAGCGACAATTGTAACTTGCATACGAAATCGTGTATTATTTGTATTAATGCACGATATTTGTATTAATGCAATCAATAATTATGTATCTTCGATAGATTAGAGGAAATATTGATACTATAGTGTATATAAAAAAAATAGCTCAACTTTCTAATTCGTATCACGAAATATCAATTAGACGATCTCTTCAGATCGCAAAAATGATTCGTGAAAGCTGTATTACGTCAGAGACGTTTCATGGTCGCATAATGTATACATAGACGGTGGTTACAAAGCGGCGCGCGAGATTACGCGTGTTACCTCAATACCCTCTGCCCGCACGGTTCTTAACTCGCGTGCACGAGTTAATAAACGTGTTTACAATGTGGGCAATTCCGACCTCCCGCTCTGGGCTTCCGTTGAAATTGCCAGAAGGTATCCTGCATGCGAATGCGATGCCACCGTTCACATAGCATGACTCACGAACGTCGCTCAAGAGCTACCTGCTGGATACAAGGAGCTCGAGCCTCGAATACCGAGGATTTGTCCTTGCATCCAGGTCAGAGATGGCGATTGACGATCACGATCGAGGAATTAGAGCGGTTTCCAAGCATTCTGATGTTTACTCCAGATTCCAGATGGCATTTTAGTGATCGTTCTCAAATTGTGAAAACAAGTGGAAACTTGCTTCTGATCGTTCAATAATAAACATATTTGTTAACTGTCTGAGTAACATTAATGACTAGACTGCGGATTTTTATGCGAATTTAATTTTTTATGAACGTAATTAAAGAGATGGAATGTGTGCAGAGATTTAATAGCTTAGATATTTTGTATACTTCTGCACGATGTAGATTTTTGTGCGGCGTTGCTCTTTTATATTAAATAGATGAATGAAGTAAATAAAATTTTATGTAGATGCATAGAAATCCGTAATTTATTGATGTCGGTACAATATTCTGATGCTCGAAAGTAGTTGGACGCTTGGTTATTTTTGTTGCTCGTACAAAATATGGTTTTGTAAAGTTATCGATGAAAAGGGCTCTGATAATTATTTTATTCTTTATTGTTATTATTGCAATTATTATTGCTAGGATCATTATTATTATTGTTATTACAGTTATATATTGTAGAATATTATAGCAATGAACTTAATTTTCAAAATTTTGTATGCATGTAGTTCTAATATGTATGCAAAATAACACACATCCGTAGATTAAACATTAACTAAAATGTTACTATGATATTGATTATGAAGCTATTTTGTATGTATTATATAAATTATACGATAAACGAAAAAGAGTTCCTTTATATTAATAGGAAAAGAATCACGATTACATAATTTATATAATGATTGTATAATTATGATGACTAAATAATTCATATAACATTATATATATACTATCAATTTTTGTATATTACAAATATACTGCAAATATTATTATCTGTGACAGAGCTTTTACAAGTTTTAATAAGACGTTTAGTTTACCAACTTCAAAATATGTTGCATTATATTCTTATCAATGAATGATACAGCATATTACGTAAGCGTATAATTGCAAAATCGATATGAATGGCATTTACATAGCAAAAACGACACAGTTCTACTTAAAGCTAATCTTCCAGAAGTAATGCTACCTTGATATGGCAAGGAAACTGTCGTAAATCTCACATCATTTCAAACCAAAAATTCAATGTATCTATCTTTAATTCGGGTTAAGTTTCCAAGGAATTGAACAATAAACTGAGGAAAACTTTATTTTTGAAAAGTAGTTTATCTCAGTTCATGTATGTAAATAGATATAGTTTTTAAAGATGATAGTTTTGACTAATTCGACTAACATAAAATTATGTATTCGTCCTACCTATTCCTAAAATTTAGGAGGATTTACAATCTCATAAAACATTTCACACGCATATTATTATCTTAACCCACTCGATGCTGACAATACAGCGTGCACGTTCCACGATATCTATGACACATATGGTGTGTGTATGATGTGGCGTGTGCTTGGAAAAAAAATGATACTGTCAGTGCTTAAAAACTGTTGGGGAGATAACATTGTATAAAAAGGAAGCAAGTGTACGGAAATAAAGGTTGACATTATATTTAAAACAGAAAGAGAATAGCTCGCGTTCAGATTCGTTGGAAGTTTAATAATAAAATAAGACAAAGACATATCTTGATATCTAATAACAAGTATAATTTATATTATATTACTTGAGTTATATTACTTGATCATCCTTAAACGTGTTCTCTTATGAAAAATATATACGAACACATACGTATTATAAAAATGTCGTTCTTCGTCATATATCGAGTATAACACTGCACAATCGTCAAAATGCACTGTTACTTTGCACATCGTGGATTTCTAGCGCATTTGGTTACTGTTATTGTTATCGAGAAAATATCGTGGTCCACGAGAGATTAAAAACGTTTCGTGGTTTCATGATTCGTTTTATATAGTTTGTTTTTGGTACCATTTTTACTACTTCCGTTTGCAACCTTGTTTTGCTAGCATTTGACGCAAAACATTGGTTTGTGGTTGATGTATTTAAATAATTTAAATACTATAGAAGTTTTTCAACTTTTTGACGTGCACTATATATATAGCTTTGCGTGTTTGATTCGTCGAAAGGAATAAAATAAATGTCAAGACGGGTTTTGTTATTTCAGAGGCGATTTATTTTGATTGTAACATCTTTTCTACAAATAGTAGTAGAATTATGATAGCTGAAAAGATAAATTACGGAAAATGTTTGTAAAGTTGTAAATATTTTTAGTTTCTTTTTTTAATATTTGTAATATTCATATCGTATTTTTATATTTCATTTAAAGGCATAAATATCGTTTTAAAACTATTTAAAAATTAATGTAGTTTAAAAATATTTTCGGAATTTATGTTAAATATATTATATATGTATTCAATTCGGTTAAACATCTAGTTAATCTAAATAACAGAAGATTGTGATCTATATAGAAACATTATAAAATTAAATCTTCTTCTCCTATCTTCTTATATGAAAAAGGAAATTCATGTTTTTTCATTGATTTTCTAAAGAATTTCTAATTCTGTGTACTTAGTTAGTAATTACGTGTTCAAGTATCAGCATTATGCACCCATTTAACATCGCGTGAAGATCTTATGTTTAACTTACAAATTTCGATCCTATACAAATTTGAAAGTGGATTATTTGACTTGGTAAATTCATAATAAGCGTAATTAGTATAAGTTAATCGATAATATGTTAATTACTATACGGTTTCTCTAAAAAAACGTTGCATCGCACATGTTAGTTTTCTCAAGCCAATTACACGAATCCAATTACATTAAAATACTAATTGTACATAGGCCAGTTCACAGAATTCCACAGTAAATTTCACAACCTCGGAAAACATTTATTACGTTTCTCCTAATCTACATAGATAAATCCACATAGATAGATAGAAAAGCGAGAAACAATTAGGAAAGAAAGATACAAGAACGACATGAACGACTTAACCATCAGACGTTTTACCATCGGTTAAGTTACTTTCTCACATGAAACAGTCCTATCTCCTAAAGCAAAGATGCAAAATATAAACAAAAGCAATCACATAAATCCAGCAATATCCTCAGCCGCACTTTATTAAACGCGACAATGCTTAAAGGTCATGTAACCAAGTTGAGCGTAACACCGTCATTACAAATGCAGCAGGTGCCTCGTGACATAACTCGTGCGCCCAGGAAATATATCACTGTAACAACACTTGCGTGTATTTTACCGCGGCATAACAAAGCTGCGATTGTTACATACGCACGTGGCAGGTCGCGAAGAGAAACCGTGATGGCATTGTCGCTGTACGTTAGTCGTAGAGAGCGAGAGAGGGCAAACAATCGCAGAAACGTCGAAAACGTGGCAATAACCGATGTCTAGGCATACTGACGCACATCGCGTAGCTTAGAACGCAAAGTTTGCACTCACAGTTCGCAAAATACGTGTCTCCGTGTCTGCCATTTCAACGGTTCTCTGTAAACAGCCAAGAGGATCGTGCAACCGAGGTCAAGCTGCACGATAGGGATGAAAAGGAAGAGGAACCGCGTAATCCCTACATATGAGGTTCCCTTTATCGAAGTTATCCCCGCTCCACGTTACTCGCTTTTTCGAAGACACATCACACACGCTGCTCGGATTGTTACGTCCTCTTTATCGCGACTCGATGAAATTTTCGTTTGACATTTTCAAACGCGACGTTGTCACTAGTGTTACATGTTGAACGTGTCAAGTAGGAGGTGGCGTAATAAATTGGGTTCTTACGATTTTACGAAAACGTAGTTTTGCTTTGGCATTTTTCTTCGAAAACGCGGCTAGTTTGAGATATAAATCTTTGAATAAGTGTTCTGTTGTTTGGCTATGAAAATTAGTTATTTTAATTCTTGGTGGTTATTTGTGTTAAGATGACAGGTATGTGATTGTTTGTTTATATTTTGTGTGGAAATGACTTACTTCATCATTTTAATATAATATATTATCTGTCTCATATGATTTGATTAGTATAATAATATTATTATTAAATGATAAATGAAAACATTATTTATGAAAGTTATAGATGTGGTCGTAAGAGAAACATAACGTAGTTACGGTGATAAGCTTCTTTATAGTAGCGTTATAAGCGCCATGAGACGTTTGATATCTTTCTTTTGTAAGTGAAACGTTCAATTTTTCATTATTAGGTAGAATAACGAGAATACCGAGTATTAGAATTCACTGTACTTGGTATGTGAAATATAAGCAAACGGAAATTACTAAATATTACGATATTAACTTATTTAATGTTCATAAAGTAATGCATATGATAGCTTTGTCCGGAGAACAAATAAATATCCATATTTAACGTGAAAGTAGGAGAAATTCAATAAGAAACATTTCACGAACAGTGTGCTATAAATTCATAAACTTCATTAGACGACTCAGTAAATATGAAAGTGGTTTACATATAGTTTTGTGTGTTTATAGCATTAAATAATTTATTGCTTTTACTAAAGCTTTGAATTGATGTAATTATAATGTACTTTAAATGAGAAGCGATTATTTTATAATACTCGCTATTATAATTGCTATTATAATGCGCTTATAATAATACTTTAAAATAATATAAATTACCATAACTTACAATTAAATTACAAATTTTATTTGTTATATTTTAACACGAAAGTGCATAATGTAGGAAATTCTATCAAGCAAATTAACATAAAATGATATGTCCCCTCATCTGTATCTTGTACGTACCTTAAAAGAATAATGTTAAAAATGATTAGATATTGCTGCTTCTGCATATATGTTCAATATCACAGTAAACAAGGGCTTTAACAATTAAATACGATATTTGCTTTAGATGAACATTCCAGGAATAACTGTATTTCAAGAATAATCCGCGTTACTTGTTTACTATATATATATCAAAATTCATAATTATCGAGTCACAGGAGTTAAGCACGTATGCCAAGCACGTGTTTTGATTGTTCAATGCTGGATGGAGAGCAATTTCAACGTGGTAATCCCGACAAATAATATTGACTCAGACCTTACCACATTTACATTTGCCTTTCCTTCTATGACGCTAGAAATATACACGCGTTTCATTTTCTCCCATTTTCTTTCTCACTAATTAAAATTTAGATGTTTGTTGTTAGCCTTTCTGAAATAACAAACACTGAAACTCATTTAAATTTTCGTTAAACGAAGACAGAATATTATCACATACGTTTTCGATAATTTTGGAAAATTTAGTACGTGTGTAGATATAATATCGTTTTCTTTATATCGGAATTTATAAGCGATACAAATTTTATATTTTTGCTGATTTATACTTGAATATTGTATTTTAAAGTAATTTAATAATTGGATTACGAATATTTATACGAATTCTTATTTTTATATATCTTATTTCTATAATTTAAAAAGTGGATCTTCCTATAAATACTGTATAAAATTTCGCAGCCTATTATTAATTTTTGTATACAATAATTTCACTCGTGTTTTTAAATTTGCTTTGATTTTCACACAATATTCCGCTCATACGATTATATGGATACATATATCAAAGTTTTTATCACTTCCTTCTTTATATTCTTATTTTATACACGCGTATCTCGGATATTCTCAGTTCGACGTGAAACATGCTTTTCACGGAGATGTATTTTAAATTTTAACAGCTTCCCAGAGTTGCCGCGCAGGATATCAATTTTTCACGTTTTCCAATAAACATTTTTCTTGCACGCGGCGACCACGTGAAATATCGAACGTGCTAAGTGAATAAAAAACGTGGTGTGCAACTTCGTGTTATCTCGATGCAATATTTTATATATATATACGCGGGGTATCCAGACTCACAAGAATAGAAAAAAAAGAAATAGCCATGAAGACGAAAATGACGCACGTGTACCAACGTAAATTTGAAACTTGATTAAATGCTCTGAATAACGTGTTTTCCGATTTTACGAGTTCAGTTAAAAACACAGATTAAGCATCTCTAGAAAAAGTCTACAAAAATCCTAGAAATGTTTCCATACTTTCTCTACCTTTTTTATTTGGCTCTCTACATATGGAAATTGGATTATCTCATGTAACTTTTCTAAAAACTAACTTCGTGTGGTACAGTTTTACGTATTATAAAGAAATATTCTGGCAGGGAAAATAATTTTTCAATTTAAATAATAGCTTATTATAGATAGTCATCGAGCAAACAGATATGCTTCCAATTTAAATATACCTATGTACCAGTCAAAGTTTATTCTAAAGTTATAAGTAAATTTTTATATTATAAGTTCATTAAATTAAAATTCTATTTGAAAAAATTAACATCAAGATTCTTCATTTGACACATTTTTCATGAAATATTTAAGGAAATGTAATATCATTTATTAGTCCTTTTTATTATAAAGAAGAAGTAATTTATAATTACACAAAACTTACATATTTAAAATAATCTCTTTTCCATTTGAATTTTCTTATTTTAAAATATTTTGGAATAAATTAATCCTTTAAAAGAATTCACAAGCATCTTGCATATTGAAGCTGAGTCATTAAAAAAATTAATTTATTTATCCTGATATTCATTGAAAACGAAGACAAGGAAAGAAAATAAATTCCATGTTACTTTTAGTAATGTGACACTGACAATGAGAAATGAGGGTGAGGACTCGAGTAGAATTATACAATAATTCTAGGAACAAGTTCCTTCCCATGCATAATTATGATCCCTACCCCTTGCCCGATATCAATGTTACTTTATAATATGCCAATGGGACTCGAAATATGTGACCAGAAATTCGAATAAAGGAGAAATCAGTTTCGAAAAGAGGCACGTGCCGAGGGTGATTCAACTTCGCCTGTCCGTTCTCCCTCTTTCTGTTTCCGCTTTATTGATTCTTCGTGAATTTAGCCACACTCGTAGCATGGAATTATTAATGAGGACAACGTGCTCTGTTTTCCTATAAATCATACAATGAAGCATTTTTAGAGTCAATTCCTCAAGCAGATTACTTTTGTTCGTGCATTGAAATAAGTGTTCTTATTCGTATGAGAAGTTCTTTTATTCGTCAACTTCTAACTTCCATGATTTTTTTACCACTACTCGTAAATCAAATTTAATTACCTTTAATAATTAATGATGAAATACATGAACAATTTAACAATCAATAACTTAGAAATATATAATAATATTAATTCTTTTCATTGCTAGTATTCTTACACCACCATCGAAAATGATATGAAAACGTGTGAGTGCTCTTTGTATTCTATTGTAATAATACAATCGACATGTAACATTGTCTAAGATGCTTTTTTTTAACTATTGAATCTAGTTTAAATAATTCGTGGATCCTCCTCCATGTTATAAATTAATCGATCAATAATAAGTTCTGATTAAAAATTGATTATCTGTACTGTACGTTTAGAATGGTGTTTGTAATAAATGTAAATTAAAAGTCGTTTAAAGCCAGAAAAGGAAATATTCATATCTGTTTGTATTGATGTATATTTGATGTTTAATCGTTAGTTTTAATTAAGCCTGCAAATAATTGTTCGGTTTATTCAACGAGCTATATGTTAAATCATATTGTGCGAATAGTGCTATGTTTCAAGTGCAGAAATTCCATCAACAAATGGTGCAATTTTCGCATGGAAATTTGATTCGTTCCCATCTTACGAATCGTATAGTATCTATGGATTAATGTCATTTGCATCCCAATTGTTAATTAAATTCGTACAAGACGAGGGAAGAAACTTCGATGTTATACCGTAACAGTAAGATATATTCCGGCAATAATTTCTCACGATAAGACGAGCTATATCGAAGTTCGAAGGCTAAATTAGTTTGCATTTCTGACACGAACTAACTGTATTAAAGTATTTGGTAGAGTGAGAATAACCGTGGTCGTTAGTTACCGATTGATCGAGCGAAATAGAGTTTCTCAACTAGAAACCGACGGCGAGGAATATTTTTGCGAAATTATTGTGCTTAGTAAGATTATTTATCGAGTCTTATTTATGCAAAGTAGGGAATTCATTTGATAATCAAATTTATAACAATTTATAAGTGAAAGAGAATATTCATTGAATAAATTTTCTTTTAGTTTCAGTATTTAAATTCAATATTTCAGTAGAATTAAAAAATCTGAAATTGTTTCGAAATTGCTTTGCCGTTTAATGCTTGTATACTATAAAATTACTTTTCTTAGTTCTAACGAGTTAAATTAGATTAGAAGAAAGCTAAAAATCGTAGAAAAATAAAGAAAATAATGATAATAGAAGTGTACAATAGAATTGAACCTATTTGCTATAAGCTATTTATAAAATGCTAAAATTATGGCACATACATAATGAAATTATTATTATACAGATTAGATTTAAGTGAAAAACCTTAAAAACATTAAAAGAATCTCACATTGTATTGATATATAATATACTTTACCTGAGTAAGTAAATGGTTTTAAATTAAAAATCGAATATGTACATCTCTTATGATATACAATATTGTACGTTTTACGTATACGTATTACGTATTACGTATATCTCTTAAGATAATCCGTGAAATAGTTCCCGATTCTATTATGCTATCTATCATGGCTAACTGTGTTACAGTTACAATCTGTGTTATACAGATTTCCTCAGTGTCTCGTACAGACAAACTCAGGCACGTAATACTCAAAGATGATCGATTAAAATTGAAACAATTCCACGAGCTAATGCTATATACATGGTAAAACAATTCAGCTATACTCAAATATGACATTAAGAATTTCAATTAATATCAGAATCCAAATTATTTATTATTGTATTTTAAAAAATTAACTAAAATAGAAAACCAACTAAGAATCTTAACACAAAATAGAATTACTCGTTCCGTGTTATTTCTCAAATGAAAATAATAATACAGTAAAAACGATTCATTATCTGAAGTTGTTATCGTTTATTTTTAAAATTTATCCAAGTCTGGTTTATAAATCGTTCTTTGGTTATATAGATACCATTGTATTGTTCCCGAATTACAATGAAGAGTAGTCGTGTTGGAACTCAGTGACCGTTGCCTCAATAATGGCAACTCGAATTCGTAACATCACTCACCGGTTTACTAACGGGTACAGACTTTGCGTTTCAGATTCGAGTTTTGCTCTTGATCTCTCTTCATCTATCGAGCTGTACAACTCGCAACGGATCTCTGTGTGTCTGCTGGTTCTATCTCGACCATTAATTACCTCGAAACGCGCTCGGATCCTACGCTCTGAAGTGGCATGCTTAAAATCGTCTTTCGCATTAACGATCGTACCAGCATCCTGCGGGCTCTTTTAATGTCATTTTTCTCCGAGGGATCTTGTAATACGAGGAAAATTAGTTTGTCCAGGGCGAACGAAAATATTTGTTCTCTTGAAAAAATTCTCATTTTAACCAGACGTAAGGCATAAGGTAATTTTAGTGTTGAAGATATTTACATAGACGTTTCGCTTGGATGAGAAACAAGAACTAACTCTTGCAGGATAATGTCAGATTTTCAGTTTGAAGATTTTAGAAGTGAATTATTCCAGGATATGTGACTTTTGCTAAATTAATTGAATGCATTTTTGTAAAACGATGTGTTTAGGTTAATATCTGCCCCTAAAAATTAGGTACTAAATATTGCAATGTCTACAATGTCTATAGTAAGTACATTCGTAGAGTAATTGATTTTCCTTGTACAAATATTTTAAACATTATTAGAATCTCCTTCTTTTACCTATAGCGTCATATACAAAAATTCCATTCGATATTTTCTTCTTATTTTTTGCCAGATTGTACAATGCTGTAAATAATTATAGACTCTAACACTAATTCTAATATCACGAAGAATTTAGAAATAAAAATTTCACTTTATAATTATTCACGGCATTCTACGTACATATTATTCGGTCGTATCCTGTATAACCAAGAAACAGTTCCGCTGAGAAGAAAATTGTGCATTTTTGACCGAAGTTAAATCGGACAAAATCGTACGTCGAGGGATTAACTTCCTGCTGCTGAACAATCGGCCCCTTCATTGAAACCTTTTCTGTTCTCGTTACCAGAGTATAATACGCACCACCTTTTGCACCATAGCAGATGCAGTCTGAAAAAGAAAGAAAAAAAAAGGGAGAGGAAGAAGAGGAACGGAAGAGACTCGCGTGTAAAGCGGGGCATATTTTACAGCGGTATGCCGGCAGCCAGGTGGCCTCATCTCGTTCACCTCTTTGGCGCCGGCTTTGCTCGAGGATTGGAGAGGGCTAGGTCTCTCTCGCTTCTCTGGAAGCAAGATAGTGGCCTAATGGCTTCTCGTCCTTATTTCGTCGTTTGCCATCCGCGCGCCGTGGCTAAATATTTGCTCGTCGAGCAGAGCTGGCCAGTCAATGGCCAGGCGTCACTCTGCCCGACGGGGTTTTCTAATTTTCGCGTATTCTCTTTCGTTAGAGGGGCGCTTGGCTTTCAGGTCGGCTTGTCCGTTTTTCGTCGGCCAGATGGACTCGACAAAGGACTCGTGTTCAATCAATCCCGACGTTCGCCGCGGATTTTCAACCCCCGGCTCGTTTCGAGCTTGAAAGTGATACTAATTTGCCGGCTCCGGGAGTTGTTCTGTCCTGAAATTCAGCGAAAGCTTTCTCAGATAAGAAGGGTATTCGAACACTATTTTAATGGCTTGTTCAACACTACTTGTTTTTTAATTAAAGGCGTGGATTTGGGAGGTACGCGTTGATGGGGTTTTCCTGTTATAGGTATAGCGCACTGAAGTTTGAGGAAACTATGAGGCGAGGCTGATGGAATTAAAATTGAAAATGCGTTTGAAAATCGGAGAAAATGAAGAAAATTAGTTCGGGGCGGTTTTCTTTTATTTGTATAACCGCGATTTTCTTATACGATGGAATGAATGTTAGCGAAATTTTACGAATCACAAGTTACCACGATCAATAAATTCTTTCATAACGCAGGGACGTGTTACCAAAATTTTTACAATGGACTAATCTTCTCAAGGAATTATCGAGTTCAACTTTTGATTTCCACTTAGTGTTTATTCGACCATTCGCGGAGAGACGCGATCGCGAGAGATTGCACGTCAACGGGAGTCGTAAATTCTCGTTACGATTAGAGATAATCGACGCTACGAAGTGATCGATCCCCTTATTTCGGTTAAGATAATAGGGGTGGTTTAATTGAATATACACTGAATTAACAGATATAACTTAACACTTTATTCCAACAACTTTATATAGAAGACAGTTACGCTGGCGCGTATGTACAAGTTAAGTAGGTGACTGATGTAAGGGTAGGACCCGATAAAGAGATGTTGACTATTCTAGAGATGTAGAATCAGTGATGTTCAGTGACGATGCTGTTGCGGAGGAAAGCTAGTGATAGGTGTGTCTTGCGCACGAGATGAGCTGATTTGTTAAGGATACTTTTGCTGGGAAAACGAGGATAATAGACATTGCTTCGAATTGTTTAATAAGACGGTTGGTGGACTAGGAGTCTTAACCGCCCTGGAGAAAAAGTTGCTAACGGAAGATACCGAACATGAGGAAAACCAACTTTCCATTATCTTCCCGTAGTGGACAATAAATGTGAAGAACAAAGACGCTTGTTTGGTCTGAAGGACCTGCACTATGAAAATGACAAGATTTATGGTGGGTCCTTGAGACTATTGAGGGTATGCAGTGAGGATGCATAGACATCTGGCTGCCATCTTGCCCGTGGTGTGTGGCCTGGGTTAGGTAGAGAGTCAGCCGACGTAATACTTAATCATTAACAAGCTATTATAATGGTTGATGCGACTGTAAACAATCAATTGAAAAACAAACAGATTTTGGTAACAAAATAAATACGATTTCATTGATATTCATTTGGCTAATCAACGTTTTACGATATTTTTATTTATATGCATAAATCTAGTGCTAGCTTGGGTTAATATAGGGGTATGTGTTATGTACGTACAGGTTTTCGAACCTTCATAAAATTGGAGCAAGTGCGCGTCCCGAATGGAAATGAGTATCTCATTACACAGCGAAGGGACACTCGAAAATTGAAAAAATTCGTTGATTACCCACGACGAGCTTTTTTGCGCACTAATGACACTCGACTTAGTTTTCTCGGAATGTGGAAATGTCCAGGAGAAGAAAAAAGCAGTTCACCTAATGAGCATAAGAGCAAATTAGAAGTGGCCAGCATCCTTCTGTTTGTAAAATGAGATTGATGCTAAGAAATGCAGGATAAGTTTGAAAAATATGGCTTTTAATAATGTAATTTTTATTCATTCTCTCGTGAACACCAGAGAGAAGTTGAGATCTGGCTTTTACTCGCAGCAATTAATTCCTTTCAAGCGAAGACGCGTTTCAAAGTTTTACAGTTAATCTCGCGGCATTATTCGCTTTCATATCTTTCTTCTTTTATCATATTTTTGAATCTAATTTTGCAATTCTTTTCATTCTCAAACATTTCACGCTGCAAAATTTCCTACAGGTAGTATTTTTTATCGTCGCGCGCTATTTGTCCACTGTTTCGACTGTTCTCCGTGTATAACCGTACCAATTAGTTTCAAGCCACTTTAACGATATATTACACGTGTTTACTAGGATTTTTACCGCATAATTCAGGATTGATACGCGTTAGAACTGGTATATCTCCACTTGTAAACCTCGGCTTATACAAGAGAGTTATGCAAATTAAAGTCGCTCGCGGAATGTCAGTTATTCTCGCGTTCACCCCTATGAAATGAAATTCCAACCGTATGAAAGCACAAATCTACACTTTTACTTATTGAAATTCAAATGTGAAAGCTCTCTGCCCCTTTACAGAATGTACTTGTCTCCTTTTGTCGTTTATTAAAGATAAAGTTGTGACGTACTGTATAACATTCAGATACGTAAAATACGTTATAGAAAGGAAAAGCGTACAGATTTAACAAAGACGCCTATCCATCTTCTATCTCGTTATAACCACTTTTTTTTGCAATTCTTATAATTAAAACGAGACTTCACAGTGTTATAAACCAATATCAATCAATGTATCTATATTTTCACTTAAAATAAACGCATAGATTTCAGAAATATTACTCGTGACGTACCTACATCAATCTTTTCAAAGGAGAAGATTTTTAAGCTTTAAATACAAAGTTAATATTGTCATTTTGCAGTATAATATATTTTCATATGTAACATATCATGCTGCCTGCATTGTACAATATATTCGAACGTATTCCTGCTGCCAGGATATAAAGGATCGACGTAAGGGAATAAATTATTTTTTTGTTATCTTTGTGTGCTGTAACCAATAATATTTCAGTCCTGTATATCTATATTTTATATTTTATATTTAGCATGTCATTCTGCTAAAACACTTTACCTTTAACTGCAATTAACAAGATAAGGAATTTATTATATTTTCATAATAATCGACGTACATGTTTTATACATACAGTGGCGTGAAAAAGTTCTGAGAACTTTTCTCTATGTTACTACAAATAAAGAAATGCAAAACATTTAGATATGTAGACGACTTTTCCATATACGATCCTGTTGATTATTAAGTATTAAACGTATCGCACCTAAAAAGTACTCCATTCCACAAAGCTTCAAGAAAAATATCGAATAATTGAATAATTCTTTAACAAAGTTTGAAAAGATTTTCAGAAATGATTAGATGTCATATTGACGAGTAGCACAGTTCCATTTGATTTTTGACGCAGGTTGATTTTCTGCTATATAAAGGAATTATAAAGACAATCATTCTTATCGTTATTATTGAGAAAATATAAAGTATACTTAATACGATGAAAAACGGGAATATTAATATTCGTTCTTTGATCATTTCTCATGGAAAAAGAGGCAAAACATTACGATCTATCGCGGATATGTCGTCGCTGAAGAGATGTACAGTTCATGATATATGTACTATGTATATTTCTTTACCTATACTAACATGGAAAAAGGTCGCGAAAACTTCTTCACGCCATTGTATTTGTTGACACCGTATGTGATGAATTGAAAACAAATCGATGTGGTCGATTATTTCTTAATCCTATGACTTTTTGAATATAATACAGCATTTTAAAATTACCAATTTGCATATCACAAAGCCGTAGAAAAATAAATTGAGAAAATTATGTGACGTTCGAATAGTTATTGTTTTGTATCGTTTTGCGTAGGAAAAAAGTATTCGGACGTCACATAATTTTCTCAATCTATTTTTCTACGGCCTTGTAATATGCAAATTGGTAATCTTAAAATGCTGTATTATATTCAAAAAGTCATAGGATTAAGAATTAATCGACCACAAGAATCGCATGACCAGATTAGCATAAATAAAGAAAAGCCTCAGAGGTTCTATAAAAATGTCATCAATATTAATGGATAATAATCAAGGATGCAAACACAAGCCGTGACGCGGATCAAATACCTTCTTCGACATTATCGAGTAAAGTTTTGAAAGTGAGATTACAAAATTCCGGTCGATTATGCTAATGATATCCCAGTTGGCTAGACGCCGAGTAACCTGAGAATAAGCACCACCCTGGGCAAATTTTTCTTCCGCTTCATCGAGAACGGAAAGGAACGTGTCAGTATCAGGAATTTCTTGAAAGTATTTATGCGCGGGATTTCTATAATATTTCTCAGCAAATCGTCCGATAATTCGCAACATTTCCTCCGCTTTCCTTTCCAAACGTTCATACTTTTTATTTAGTGCTTACGTTCTTATATTATATTTTCACTGTACTGTTTATCGTATTTAATCTGATAATTGTCTGATGAGAAAATGTAACGCGTAATCCTATGTCGATGAGTGTTAGACGTGTACAATTAATTTTTTGAAAAATTGAAATTGTTCTTTAGTCTGAAATATAAAGAAGGAATACAAATGTGATATTTACATGGAACTTCATTTAGAATTCTAAATGTTTCGTAAATTTCAATTTTCTATTCATATAAATCATTTTTTTTAACTCTAATAATACACTTATAAATTTCTTCAAAGAGAATCTTTATTTTTCTTGAAAAGTCTTGCAAATATTTCATTTAAAAACTGACTGTATAATATATTATGGACTTCAATAAGTCTTTCGGAATTTCTTTAGCTTTTTAAAAGCTTAGAATAGTCAAATAAATTAGACATTGACATAAACGAGTCTGATTGTCTATGGAAAATACGCTTGTCTATGGGCAATTGATAATGAACAATAACAAAATTAATAATTACAAATATTTAAACTTTAGAATTTTTAAACAAATTTTACCACTATTATCAAAAGTGTCCAAACACTTATGAAGTAGTATATGTGTGTTTTTTATTTTTGTTAACGTTAACTAAAAATTTTGTCCAAAGCATCTATGTTGCTAAAAGCAATATTTTTGTTAATGGAAGGATGAAAATTATGGGAGGATTACGTGCAAGATGTGCACTGAACCTATGAAATTCAAACTCCATGTGCTTCTATTTTCTGTAATTTTACGATATAAGTATATGTATCATTCATAATTCATAATTCACATAGGAAAGTGAAATTTTAATTTCGTTTAGTGCTGCTGCTTTGCTGTTATATGGCAGAATTTCATTTAAAAAATTCATTTGTGCTCCGAGAGACAAAGAGTAGAATTCCTTTTTACGATTCTTTCATGCTTTTATAATTTTATTTAATTTCAATTATTAATGCTACAAAAACGTTCTGCGTTCTGGACGGATGGAAGCTTGTCATTTGCATTAACTGTGAATTTAAAGAAAAATTTGTGAAAAGGGATAAATTCATAAATGGATGGAAACATTTTAACAGTTACGTTCTATTGAAATATTGTACGCTAGAAGGAACGCTACAGAAAATATTCCAAAGAATGTTGATTAACATGTTGAGAAGCTAAATATTTATGTATTGCTGTAGATATAAAAATCGATATTATCTGTAAGAGCTACATAAAACTAAAATATATAAAAATTATATGAAAAGTACATTAATGAAGTTCATTATAATTATTAATTAAGAGACAATGGGAGCAAGGTATTACGTTGCGTCTTTTACTTCATATTTAACCTATAATAACCTTCAGTAAATTAGTAAAGAGGAGGATTTATATTCTTTTTACATGAAACATTGTTCCAAACGATAAAGTTATATTTTATTCCATTGATTAACTTATTAATTATCCTAATGTTAAATATCAAATGAAATATAATATTCACATAACAGTGTTTTTCCTTACAAATATGTACAGTGAAATAAAATCTTCATAGAAATAAGAAACTAACAAGAAAAAGATATCAAATACTTTCGAATCGTTCCTGTTCCCAAATAAACCAAAATCACAAATCTTCAAGAATTGGATACACGAACAAATTACATGTGTACGTTTAGCTAAAAAAAAAAAAAAGGAAAGAAAAACAAACACGAAGATAAAATTCAAACGATTCTTAAGATCGAGTCTCAAGCCCCGTGTTTGTCAAATCCAGGTCTCCGCGTATCTCATTACGTATCCGAGAAGAAAAAAATCCACACAAGTTTCATCTTAACCTCTCTCGTACTAAAAAAAATCTCAAAGAGACTCGGCCTGCTTTCCAAGTCTCGTCTTCGCGACTTTTTTTATTTCACGGCCGGTACACTCGATCGTGGAGTGGTCTAGCTATCTAGAAAAGTTCCACATCGTTCGTTTAAACTCGTTTTCCAGTTGAACGTTGGATGCTGCATCATAGCTCCCCTTTTGCTTTACTTTTCTCGATCGAGGCGTTATCCATCGAGTCGGCTGCCACGAATGAAAATTCCGCTCTCTGGAAAGAGAGATCCTTTCCCTCGTAAACACGTCTTTATTATTCAACCTTCTGTCGGCTGCAAGTGCACGCCAACGTCCACTGGAATGGCAAATTAGCCGTGAGCTACGACATGTCCGCTGAAACCCTCGAATCCGGAATGGTAGCGGTTCGAAAGGGGTGAAAATGGAATGTACGGAGAGGGGTTGATTTCGAATGGTCAATGGAGTAGATAGCGTTTAATAGGGCGAATAGGTAGGAGGAGAGAGAGAAAGAGGGAGAAAGAGAGACAGAGAGAAAGAGCTTTAGAAGACTATCCATCAATGCCCAGGCCTGCACACACAACACATCGAGATACGTCCTCATCTTTCACCGCTCTGGCCGCGCGATCTACACACGTAGACGTGGACACGCAAAGAGAATGTGTCGGCGAAATAGATGGCCGTAGTACTGGTATTCCGATGAATCTCGAAAATAATCTTGATCTTGAATAATTTGATCACTTCTGTCGTCCTCCGTGCTATCCTCTTGATTTCGTACGATGACTACAAAAGACGTTGATACATTGTAACATTTACATATGCTTTATTAATGCGAATTAAGTTCAAGTCCGGGATGAAAATAAATGAGCAGGTAGTGGAAATTTCGTTAAGTACTAAGTCGTTTACAGAAAAATGTACGTATTGCGTGTTGATTGATAATAATCAAAACGATAGAGCTCCTTCTGATCATTAATTTACCATTAATTCATATATCTACATATATATCTTAGAAGCATTTTTATAAACAGTAATATATATACTAACTCTATCAATTACAAAGTTGAGAAAAGATTCTTTAGAATTGACTATTATTTATGACTCTCTTGTGATAAGTTATGTTATGAAAATATTTGAAGTGATTAATATCTTACATGGTCTTCTTTTGTTGCGTTAAATAGCAATGTTTCTTTCGAGAATTCTATCGAACAATTTTTTAACGTATTTTCTATCATTCTCTTTTGTAGTATTTCAGAAGGCTATTTTTTGCTGTGGAGCTTCTATCCCCTTCTTTTTCCTCCTAGTATTCTAAACATTCACATAGCTTAAGCTCTTATTTCCTGCAGAAGATTTGTTTTCGTATACTGCAATTCCTTGTATTTTACTAAACTGTTTTTTTTTTAAATTTGCTTAGTTGCTATTACTTCCAAGTGACTTATTTTATCAATTTGTATTTAATCATCGCTCAAAACTATATTGCTTTCAAGTTTTTTTATCTTTGTAATTAATATTTAATCTTTAATAAATGCACACTTTTTACTTGACATTTCAAACTCGATTTTCTCGGAAACGCTTTATATTTCCGACTTATTTGCTCGCGTAGAATCACCTCCAGTTCTACCACGAGCTACGGGACATCCTATATACTTTCATATCAATTTTCGCATTTAATGTTCGATTATCTGTTATAATAAATCCATTATCAGGAAATAATAAGATTTACGTGCAAAGATGAAAACGTACGTACGACGTTAAATCTTGACACACGGCAGAATACTATCAATTAACTCCACTTTCACGTGATAGATAAAAAGACGCATAAATGCGTTTCGTCCTTGTCAAAAAAAAAGGATCTCGCCTGCAACAATGGGAAAATGTTCCCTTTCAGGAAAAAGACCCTGCTTTTAAATTAATTCTTTTCCGATGCATGGGTCTCGGCGATGGAAGAAGGGTGTTGAAGTTTTAATCTCGCTGGTGGAATTTAACGAGCCACAGAACAGCTCACAGATTCTCAAAGGCAGCTGACGACTCGTGTTTGCCTTTCTTCGTTTGAAAAGTCGTACGTTTCGGTATTCTTTTGTAACCGCGAAGCCAGCGCATGTAAAAGCTGCGAGAGCTTTCTCTCCTCCCAGTAGAAAAGTAACCAGAACATCTGATTTCTGTATGGGTATATGAGAACGACGCGAAGTAATAATTATGCATGGAACAGAAATATTTGTGTCACTGTGAACTTTGAGAAATTGATTTGCAGCCGTGCGTTTACAACGTTATTCAATTCGGTTTGGTTTCCTGTGCATTTGTGAGTTCAAATTTAATTCGAATAGCGAATCGTTTTATTATACTTAATAACAATGATTTGTTAAAAATATTAAACATTTGTTTCCTAACAATTACCCTGTAATTAATATACAGTTCAATCGCTATAATCCCTCATTTTTGTTTGATTAATTATTTAATACATGTATATTATTATGCATTAGTCTATAGTATATAATATTTATTGTATCGTTGAATTATTACTTTCATACTCGAAGGATTTAATACGAAGCTTCCTTTCTTTATTTACGTGTTATACACCCAACACAGAGAAAAGCCTGTGTTGTAAAATGAAAGTACATAGAAAATATACCACTTTAAGTAATTTATTGTTAAACACGTTACATCTTATTTAAGGTTTACCCCTTTGCTACCACTAAAATTTTGTAAACAAGAGGTAATTATATGTATACATAATCTGTTTCCTGCCAGTCCATCATTTTTTACACGGCTTCGTGAACTTATCTAAAATAAGTAGTTTGTAAAAGTTTGACGTCAATTAGAAATTGAATTAAAAAACTGCCGTCAAAATGAGAGGAGAAATTGTACAGAACGATGGCAATCAGATTGTAAGATCGAAATAAATCTATACTTCAATTTCGCTGTTGTTTTGTTATAGCTTAAACTATAGAGGAATTTATGCACTGATTTGTTATCTTATATCTAATTTATCAATATTTGTTATCTATATTTGTAATCACTGCATCAAGAAACAAATGTAGAAACAAATATTAGAACGTTTATTCAGGTAGTAAAAATGATTAGTAAAAGTCCTGTACGTTTTTTATTCCAAAGGACTGAATGTTAAACGAGAACACGCTTTATCGGTCGTCGGAAACGCATCATATTTTACTATCAAAAATTTGCTTACGAAATTTTTCATGGAAATACGACGTCGTAAAGCTCATATCCACGTTACATAATATTTTTGATAGTTTTAAAATTGTAATTAGGGGAAAGTTTCCAACTGTTCTAAACGTTAGATATCTGAGAGCTATAATTAAGGTAATAACTATTTTTTACGGACTTTTTATTATTAACGGTGTAACTTCTATGTAACAAATATGTCCACAAGTTTGTTAATTATAATTGTTTATTTTTCAATAATATGTATTTTTACCGATACGTTTCCCAAAATACACACACATATATATATATATATATATATATTTGATACTCAAACGTTGTGTAAAATCCCTGTATAAAGTAGCTTGCATAGTATATTATTTATTATATTTCTTATCATTAGATATGTAGAAAATATTCTTGAATATTACATATATTCTGAAAAAATATTTTGAAGTACTTTTAACTATCATTTTCAAACCATGAACATGTCTAGCTGCACATATTGAACCGTTTCACATCTGGCGCAATGTATTCTGACATATTGCTTGCGTCACATTGTAATGTAATTAGTTTCAATTTGCATAGTTATGCAGTTCTACGTAAGACTTACAATTACCTTCTTTTGCTGATATATTTATATCTTGATCGTTTAATACAATTTTAACATTTCTTCGTGTTCGCTGATCGTTTATTTACAATAAATTTACATTCGATAAAATTACAAAAACAACTTGCAATTCCGAAATCTTCAAGCCTACTTCAAGATCCAAATTAAATCCTAATCGTGCTTTATCGAAATCTCCAATCCATCAAACAATATTCAAAAAATAATTACTTATAATGTCTGAAAAATAGAGAAAAAGAAGAAACGAATTACCTGCATCCTCTCAAAACTAAATTACATTTCGCTAATAACAAAAGTTATTTAAATTATTTTAAAAGTTCATTGAAAGTTATTTACCATCAAACGACATCTCTCATACCTCATTGCACGTTTCGGCACGCGTGTCACGTAACGTGTCAGATACATCATTTTCCACCAAATAGTTAAGCAACTGTCATTACTAATGAACGTCTACGAAAGGTATGACACGTCAGAAATGCAATTTATCACGAAAGAGTTAAATCCACTTCAAACGAACACGCACCATCGTAACTAATTAATTTCAAAAGTGAACCTACTCGGAAGATAAATCAACGCTCGCCATTGGATACAGATTTTATTTGACTATAATATCCCAATTGGTTGTACAGATGTAAGATTTCGAAGCGTAACATTTAATATGCAGAGCATGCTGAATGGCGGTCGAAATTCCAGGAAACGCCTTGACCCACTTTTCTTCCTGGAAATGCGTACGTCGCGGTTGGATAGTAGTAGTAATAGTAGTAGTAGTAGTAGTAGTAGAAGTAAAAAAAAAACCACTGACTCAGAGTCTGTCAGTGACCAGAGCGCAGATAATGAACATAAGGCAGGTCAGGGAAGACGTGCTTGTGAGAGGTCCGATAATGGGAGTGAGAAAGCCCAGTAAAGCTTTAAGAATTACGGTACTCTCTTTATTGTGATATCTCGGTAATAGAATGTCGTATCAAGATCAAACGAAAAGGGTTTTTAAACAGGATATTTCAATGATTCCAGTGATATGGAATGTACCATAATTTGTTTATTAGATTTTATACAGTTGTAGAATGAAAAATGAATATGTATTAACATAATATGGAATAAATATTTTTTGTTTTTATTATTTATTTTATTCATGCTACATCAACTAGGATGTATGGTTATTAAATCTTTTGAGCAATCATAAAGTCTTCCAGACATTTGCATCCGAATCATATTTTTCCATTGTTGGAAAATAACTGTTATCGATATGGCTGATTTTTGGCCTCAGTTTTGTACTAAAAATTTTTTTCAGTAACTTAAGGTGAAAATGAAAGTAAGACTGAGACATAAAAATCAAAGACTATTTCTAAGACTATTTTAAGATTTATTATTATTATTATTTGATATTTTTATTGCTCATATTGTTTAGATTTAAGATATAGAAGAATTGATAACAGAAAACGTGTAAAGATAGGAAGAAAAAGGGAGAGCTATGAATCTCAAAGCATTTTTAAGCTTAACTTACTTCTTCGTTTTATCTTAAAAGGCAGAAATAGATAAAAAGAAAAATTGAGCTTTTACCTAAAATAGATTTGAGTAAATTATTGAAGCATATAAAGCGATGGAATGGTACGAAACCGAGTTTAATCACGCTAAAAGCTCTGTATAACAAAGCACCTTTTACTACAGGTTGAATGTAAAAAAAATTACGTGTGCATTTTAAATAATTATAAAGACTATCATAAGGACTTAAGACAAAAAAAGCCATAATAAAGACCTAAGACTTTTAAGACATCGATTATTATACATAGCTTTTAATCATTGTTTAATCGTTATTATTAGATAGAATTCGATGTAATTACATTATTCTATTATTTATATACTTTTTGATAACTAATTTCTATGATTTCTTGAGAAACAAAATATGTACACATGATATTTAATAGAAAAATATGAAAAAAACAATGTGTTAAAAATAAGCATGTAATAAAATTATTTGTTTGACAAAAAAATGTCAGACAAAAAATATATCAACATCCATATTTATACATTATACGAAAAACATAAACAAAGACCATAAATATTCTATTTAAAAATATTATATATGTTACGGAGCGTGAGATGGCCGTGTGCCGTCCCTCATTGTCTGGCCGCCAAGAGTCCGTCTACCATCATTCAAACCCTCAATAAACCTAAGGCCCCACCATAAACTGAATCTTTTTAACTTAATCTTTAATCCTGTAAGTGTTTTCGGTTTATGTCCTTAGAATAGTTCTTAGGTTTATTATGCGCTCTTAAAAATTACGGAGGAAGCTGGCAGTTACCTAACGGGAAAAGCGAGTTTTTCCCATGAACAATGTCACACACGAGCCACGTTAGTAGGAGGCTTCCTCCTCCTATCTTCATTCATTAACATTGGCTTAACTGGCATCGCGGATCGTTACCCTCACTTTCCTAACGAAACGTGTGAACAACGAATCCGCGTTATTCATTCAAAAAGCACACCCACACCGACCTTTCCTCCGTAATAACACAAGAACGGACTTCACTATCGGATCCACAATTACTGATCAGTCGACATCTCTGGACTGGATCTACGACATTAGTACAGTCAACATCTCGGACTGGTTCATCGATTACAGACAGTCATCGTGTAACGGCACTCGACACGAACTAGTGGAGGGCCAAGGGCAGCGCAGTGGTTAGCGCCACAGGTTACGAACGTTGGGGACCTGGGTTCGAACACCCCGGCGACCGTATTCCGATTTTTTTGCCACGACATCAAAATGAGAAGAAAGCAGCAGCATCCCAGCAGCGACGACATCTATCTATACCAGCAAGCAGCAGCAGTAACATTATCATCATAACGACAACTATACTACTATCCACCTCAACCACATCTCTGGACTCGATCTCCGCCTACAGATCCGCAACTGGTCGAACAAAAACGCTCTATGCGTAAAATATAAAATAGTAGAAGAAATAAAATTATACATATCAAAGAAGATGGAGAAAAAGAAAAAATGTGTTTCCTCCAGAGCCTGCTAGTGGACTCATCAGTAAGGTTTATCTAGCAGACTCATGCCTTAGACACAGGATGAAACGGAAAGTGAGAGAAAGGAGGAACTTATGAACTAACAGATGTGATTGGAAGCCCGACCTTCTCGTCCCTTCATCACTTTGTGCTTCTACCCTCTCTCGCAGTGGCGACGTTGTCCCTTAGGCGGCTACTCCGTATCTCCGTGCTGTATGTACCCTACACAGAGATACGGAGGGGGGTAATTTCTGTGGCGGTTTTGATGAGCCCTTCTGGATTTGATTTTTGCTTGAGTTAGTGGTGCAGCGCGATCCATGTGGAGCCCTATACACACGGTGTAGCGATTATTTTGCTGAGAGTCACTATGGCACTGGTGGATGGGTCTGATCTTCTTCCTGTTTACCCAAGGCCGCCCAAGAGACTGACGATATAGAGAAGTAGTGCTGAAATAATTCTATACTTACAATTATGCAGTTCTTCAACTACATCCTCCGTCGCCTTTCTGCATCAATCTCTCGTCCCACATCTGGTCCCACAGCTGCTGCATTAACCAGGATATGGCAGGGGGAGGATGGAGGACTAATAGAGAAGGAGAGAAGGAGAAGTGTTTCGTCCTAGGTCTGCTAGTAGGACTCGTCAGTAAGGCTGACCTAGCAAACCCCACCTTAGACACTGGGATAGGAGAATTTGTGTGGCAGTTATATTTATTGAAACAAACAGCCAATGTGACCACTAGGGAGAAAACATTAATATTGGTGGCCTTATGTTTATGTCGATGGCTATCTGGTGACAAATGTAAGACGTATTCTACGAACGTAATTTAAACTAGACCATTATGATGAGTTATAAATAGATTGTACATTTACGGGAAATTTAAAGGTGTAGAAACACATAGATTGCATAGAATAATGTGCAAAGATATCGAAAATATCGAAAGTAAAGCTTCTGTTATACTGTTAAGGATTAACGTAATAAATGGGTTATGATACTTAATTGTATTCAATGAAAGAAATTTCTATTTAAGTTCAATTTCCTTAATTGCATTTCTGTAATAGTTTTGAATAAAGCTACGAATTTATATAAATATCCACGGTCTAGTCATAATAGAGAATCTAATATAAACGAAATTAGAAGAGTATGAAATAGAATATCGGACCTTAGTGAATTCCTGTTTTACATATCGTTAACGGGATATGTTTCAAAAGAAAAAAGAAAAGAAAGAAATGCGCAGGGTAATGTTTCTGGCCTGATGTTTTCTTTCTTTTCCCGTATTGTTCACGCACGCAACATCGCGATAAATCGAACTGTTGAATCTCGGTGACAAATAACAGGAATTACGCGCTGGATGCTAGAGAGGACCTCTATTTGCGTGTTCAATTGCTGGCGTTAGACTTCTACACGGTAATTATACAGAAACACGATCCAACGATTATTGAAAATATATTGGATGAACGAAATGTTGATGGAAGCTGTTACGATCGGCAAGTCCTAGACCTCCGTTACATATGTTTCTTATATTTTAAACGTTTTTTTATTCAACATTTTGATCTGGACTGGATCTACACGGAGAGATCCATCAATATATCTGGACTGGATCTACAACGACAGAACAGTCAACATATCTACTAGGACTCGATCTCTGTCTACAGATCAGTCTCCACATCTCTACAGTGATTCTCTAACCTGAGAACAATCAACGTCTCTTCATCAGGTTCTCACCCGTCAATCATTCATCTACTGCACCTACATCTTACGCAATGGCGTAACTATCTTGTGTATGAAGTTGTTGGAAATATATATATTATAACCTGTTAACCGCAGTGTTATACCAACTCAACCCCTCTATTATCCCAAAAGAAATAAGGGGATCGATCTGTTCGCGGCGTCGATTATTCTAATCGTAACGGGAATTTACGACTCCCGTTGACGCGCTTCCTCGCGATCGCGTCTCTCCGGGACTGATCGAAAATACAATATATATATTGAAATTCCTGTTTGATAAAAAGTATACACTTCATATATACTCACATAAAAATATACTACGTACAATTGACATTTACGGTATTTGAGTTCCGTGAGAGCATGTAATTGGGCCGTTTTATTTTCCCGGAAGGTTTAATTTGCGGTTAGTCGGCACGTTTACAGAGATTGGCGATTAGAAACGTCTGACACGTATCTCTACGGAACATCGTAACAATGGCTGTAAAACCGGACGTTGATAGATGTTCTGAGTAGTGATGGAAGCAAGATAACTCGTATCGCTCTAATTCTTTCGAGAATCGCATCAACGATCAGTGTTTCCCGATAATTCATTGAATTCGACTACTCGGATAAGAGTGCACTTGAAAAATTGCGCAACTGGGAATGTACACGTTGTCCGATTAATTGAGAGCAACGTAATGTCGATTTCTTCTCCTCTCGGATTAACGAACAAATTTGAAGTGTCGCAAATATTTAGAATTTAAATGTCCAAATAAATTTCAGACTAAAACATTACATAATAAGTAATATATTTTAAATAGTTTTGATTACTATTACTGGATCTTTCTATGAAACTACATACTTATCGATTTTTATTCATCATTCAGAATATAAATTTTTACATCAGAAAATTGTGATTGTATAAGTTACAATTATCCGAAAAAATGAGAGAAGAGTTTCAGATAGAAAATGAAAATCCGTTAAGTGACAATTATCGTCGTCGTGATTTAATCGATAAAAGTCATTCAGCGTTTAGAAATACTTACGATAGAAGGTAAAAATGAGTTAAAACACTCGTTATCGTCAAGTAATTTAAAAATATTCGATGCAGAAAAATATCTGGTCATTGAATAAACACGATTACCAGATGTTTATTCTGTGAAGCATCAACAGAGGTTTTTAATTTCCGTGATGTATTACTTTCATTATTTTTCAAAAATATATTTACCATATTTGCACATAATAAATTATATTTAAATCACCTCTATATGATCTAAATATATGAATTACTTTTTTTTTAATGTAATATTTCTTTTTACGAATTCATGGACAATGATCGATTCGATTAGATCCGTTGAAACCTGCAGAAAAACTTGTCACACTCCATCAGGAAAGAATCTACCAAATAGTGCCCCATCTTTTGCTATCAAACTTGTTTATTAATTAAAATATAATATTTGTTTTCATCAATTCATGGAGAATGATCGATCCGATCGTTGGAAATCTGCGGAGAAACTGACCGCATTCCACCAGGGAACAATCTACCAAATAGTATCCCATCTTTCGCTATCAAACTTTGTTCGCAATTATTCAAGCCGAAGGAACCAATAAAGAATTCAAGGCCATCAGAATCGAACGAAAATTAACCGTAGTCGCGGCGACATTAAATCGCAAAGCTTGAACCGATCGGAAACTCTGTCGCTGGAAACTTTAGTGATCATCCCGGATTCGATGGAGTTTAAGTTTTAAGTTGCAAACAGAAAGCCGGTTCTCGTCGTTATTTCTGACCCGTGAGGCGCGCTTCAATTTCCTCGGAATTTCTCGGGGCGGAAAGTATTTTCTGGCTAGGCAGAAATGAATGCTTAAATTACTAGGTCATAGCTAGGGGAGAACGTTCGCTGTGTCAAGACGCTTCAGTGATCGTTAGTCTGTTGATGTCCGTGACACCCGCGAAATTAACGGTTGAATGGCGAATTATACTGGATTTACAGCAATGGTTAAAGGACAGATGCCACTCCTGCACGGATCGTTCGTCCGAATAGTTAGCGAAAACGATCTAAACGACCAGCGGCCTTTCGTATTCGATTCGTCGAGCTGCGTATTTAACCTTTGGGGAAAATTTCGTGTATATATATTACGTATGTGTTATGTAAAACGTATAGAAATTTCATTAGCACTGTAACGAGACGCGATTATCATGAACAATATTGGTAAAATTTGAAACTAATCTGGAGGTGTATGTAAATGTTGCGGGATATTTACTGTAAACATATGTTACACATGACATACACAGAGTTAATATACAATGTAAATTGTATGTAAGCGTTAAAGGTGGCCCACTGAATATCGAGATTTATTAATGTAGTGGATAATTGACTGCTTTTATACTTTTGTGGTGTCTGTAAAATATACTTAAATATCTAGTAATTTCTATATATATCTTCAGATTTGTTTCAGATTTAATAGTCAAGTCTCATAACAGTGCTATAAATGGCTTAAAGAATAAATATAATAGAATGAAGCATATCTGTTGAACAATTGCGCTATATGTTTGCATACTCGAAGATGGTATCCCGCTGGGGGTAGCCATCCACATGTTAATTAGCAATAAAGCTAGAAAACTTTATCGAATATCCAGCTAGACAAATTGTAAAGTAGAAATTAAATAATAAAAAAAAAATACATGTTTGTATGCATCAAATTTGTTCATGTTTATTTTACGTAAAAAAATATTGAAGCGAGGTGAAAAAGAAGCTTCAGTGCGCAAAATTTTTTAAATAAATATCACAGAATCTAATTGAAAATAAAATTTTAAAATCTTCCTTCGTCAGGGAAATATGTTGTCTCAAAATTCATCTTACATGTATCTCAACGATCAATTTTTTTTTTATTTTTTAGAAACGTTGAAAATTGATCTTTTTACAAAGAACATTCATTTCTTCATCAAATAAATGCGATCACTGCGATCATTAAAATTAAAGAAAATTTTACGTCAAATTTTAGACAATAGATTCCGGTTCAGGAATGAAATGGAATTTTTTATTTTAAATGGTCGAATTCTCGTCAAAATGGCCAGCTATCGGTATTCCAGCAGAAGTTTCGATTAAAAACTTTCGGATACAGTGATTGACTTTGCTATTTTGTAACATTTCTCTTTTTAAAGTAAATGGAAAATAAAACTTGCTCTGGCTTTCATTTTAGTATCGAATTGAAGGATATAGGATATACTTTATAAGAATAGATGCTCTTAAATGAATACGTGATAATAAATTCTACGATTATTGGCAGTCCACGCAATAGAAAACGCGTTAATAAAGAGTGATTATGTCCAGAACGTACATTAAGATTTAATTGGAAGAAACAAGAAATTTTAGGTATCTTTAATATATCGCGATGGATTCGTAAAAACGGTTCTACATTTTTTAACTGTTAATAGGAAAGCCTAGAAAATATGGGAAACTGATAATTGAATTATTTACTATCACAAGCTATTAATCATAATTATACATCTCTAAATGCAGTGGATTTTGTAATGTAAATATAAGTACTTATACTTATGTGATTTTGCATTCTTTAATGGATTAAATAAAATATAAATCTATAAACTACTTCCATGTGAAATATAAAAATACTTTACCTGTTTTATGACTGTACAATGAATCTGATTAGATGACAGACGTTAAGAAGTTTGTTCAGATGCTGTCAAAATTGCAAATATTTTAATCCCCTAAATATATGATTTTTCCAAATATAAGAAAGCTCTATGTATGAATTTTTTAAATATGAGATAGCTCTTTCAGTGCGTGCTCTTGCCAATTCCTGTGTGACAGTCGCAGAAATAATAATTTAAAAAACCTATGCGTTGTTTATATTATTCGCTGTATAGTATAACTTATAAAATATTTTAGCTTAATAATAAATATTTCAAATATAAAGACGGATAAAAGCTATGAGTAAACTTAAGATATTCGGGTTGTAAAGATAACAAAGTAATAAAATAAAAGGTAGTAGAATTTCTAAACGAACTGTCTCTGTATTGTGTCAATATTTCATAATTCAGTCGTATAAATTTTATATTCCAAAACACCATAAAATAAGTATTACGTATCTGCCATATTAGGAAATATAAACTTGTTGTCAAACGGCAACACTCTCGGCAACATAAACTCTTTATTATAATTTTGCATGAATTTAATCAAAATATTAATTCGTAAACATAAAATAAAATATCATACACCGCCTATTTTTTGTATCATGTCCTGCAAATTTACAAAAATTCAATTTGTATTTCCAAGAAATTTCATAAAAATAATTAACATTTCTATTACATAGAAATTTTCGGAAAGTAACATAAAAAAATTCCGAAGCAACAAATCGGGCAGTATCGATCATTGGTCGAACCCGACTGTAAATGCAAATTCGCAATTTTACCGGTTGAATCAGCCAGAAATTAGACGTACCGGAGTTAGATTGGATTCGAGATGACGGAAATAGAAGCAGCAAATCAAAGGAACAGGATTATAGCAGTAGCAATGAAGGATAAAATTGCAGGAATCGACTGAACGAAAGAGTTTCTTAAGATTTCCTTAATTTCTCCCCAACAACTTCCTCAATTTCGACAAATTGTTCCAGCGAATTACTTTCGCTGTTCCGATTTACAATCGGAGTCATAATTCTGCTAAAAATTGTGTCAGTTATGACAAATAACCTCTTTGGGATTTATCACATTCAAAGAAGTTACTCGGTTTTTATAGATATGCAAATGGATTTGTTTCGTTTGATCTGCTATATTTTATGTTTGCAAATAAATATATTTAATTAATAAATAATGTTATTGTGTAATATAATAATATTTATAATATATTTATAATAATAGTAATAATAATATTTATTGTTTAAAGTATAATCTACGTTTAATTTGACAGATAACTGTCTAAAAGAGAATTGAATTGAACAGCTGTTCTTCAAATGATATAAATTACGAATACAAATAATTTTGAAATACATTGTTAGTGCATTTATTCCTAATGACCATTATATTTAAACAGGACTTAATGAACATAATAACTTTTAAAAGCTAACGTTAATTTGCCACAAAATTGCTTGTTTAATAGATACTACTTTACGCATAGTTTGGCAGAATATCTACTCTCTCGTGGTAACGCTATAATTTCCATGAAAATCTGTTACAGACGGTGGCGTGGTGGGTGGTTCGAGAGCTGGACCGGTGGTGACTCCCCATACATTGGAGTTGACACCACGTGGTAGAGTTTTGCTGCAACTTGCACCGCCCGAAACTGCTCGAGCGTATCTGCCGCCGGAATATCGACCGGGTCGTGTATATTCGGACACCGATTCAGAAAAGGTACGCATTGCTAATTAGGCGCTGCTTTAACATCATGCAGGGTTAATTAGCAGAACAACTGATTCGAGAAGCCAGGGTTTTTCGTGCTTGTATATTAATTATCATTAGCCATGTTTATGTATTAATTATTCATTGTTAGACATATTAATTATCAGGCGTGCTTCTATATTAATTATTAATTGAGACCCGGTGAAAGGTATTTTGACGGTTAATTGGCTATACGAGTCTGAGAACGAATGTGAGGTGTAACAAAATAGGTGAGATATGGATAAGGTAAAAAGCGAATATATATGGAGAAAAATACACGACAAGCTTGGGTTTGAGTAGATTTTTGTCGAAATAAATAATCATTTCGAATGATAAGTTACATATATGCTTGGGTTGATTTATTATCGTCGTTTTTAAAAGTAACTTTGTTTCAAGTAAAAATTAGGTAAATCGTCTGAAAATAATTTCTCATTTTAATTGCCACCTTTAAATAAAATGTTGTTCTTTCCTTATTCAGAGGTAGGATCACAATAGCTATTATTTTATTCTTTGGATACATCTATCACACCGTTCTGAGCCGATAAACCTTTATTGCACATTCTTACATGGATTAGGGATAAAAACAAAAGAACATCTTAATCCTATCGATTAAGGAGGTATTCTGGTCTAGAGGCATGAATTTTAGGTGTTTTTTTAGGCCCAATAAAAAAAACAAATAATATTTTTACCATAAATTTTAAAATTAAAAATTTAAAAAGTTACAGGCTGATGAAGTAGGTGGTGTCAAAAAAATTGCGCGCGATGGTCGTTGCGATTGCAAGCCTACTTGTAATCTGAGACAAAAAAAAAAAGAATTAGTAATCTAGAAGAATGCTGCTATTGTCCGAACTAACAAAAAGTTGAAAAAAAATTTTTTCGCAAAATTGTGGCTATCTGAATAGAAGATAGGTTTTTTACTACTTCTTTTTACCTTCCCGAATTTTTCAAAAATAGTAAAAATTAAAAATTTGTTATGATTCTTGTTAGTATGATAAAGAAGTGTATAGAGAAGACACACGCCAAATTTCAAATAAATTAATTCAATAAAACTTGAGATATCGTGCGCGCCAACTCGAAAAAAGTAGTTTCTAGAAAAACGCTTTTAAAGTTTCGGGTTAAGTTATGCGCAGTATAAGCCATACAATGGTACTTTATACGTACATTTTTTCAATCTGCGATTCCTGTTCCATACATTAAGCCTTCCCTTACTTCAGAAAAAGCATTTTCAGCACTTTTTTCTTCCAAACGAACAGTTCTGGTCTCCATTGAAACGTTAGATGCTCGTATTTCTGAGCGCTCATTCCGGGTATTGTCATGTTTAACGGCGAATGCATAAGCTTCTAGACCAATTGTTACTCCCATAAGAGTCATCATTTTTAAAATGGCTATGAAGCCTTCAATCAAAATACTAATAGCGAGAAAAGTAGCAATTTCAATGGTCCGCATTCCTGCGTGAATGTGTTTCGGAGCAAAAGTCCATATCAAAGAATTTAACGATTCGTTATTATTCTCAGTTTTAGAACGCAAACATCGTTCTAATAATGTATTTGCAGACAAACTTTCATAGTTTGGCTTTATAACTTAGAGGAGGATTTTCATGGACAAATTCATCAATAGTGCCCTCAGCCACAGCTTTTTGCTTTTTGTTCGATTCGTTCCGGCCGAGCTGGTTTGGATGGCGCGTCACTAAAACAGCTATATCTCCGAAAATAATTTAAATTTTGAAAAATCCTTTTAAGGACATATTCTTGAAGGTTCAAGCTTTAAAAATATGAAAAAAACCGTTTTTTCTCAAATTTCTAGACCAGAATACTCCCTTAAATTTCATCGTGTGTCTCAAATGTCTCAAATGTACAAGAAGCGTACTAGTGTCATATTTATTTGAATGATTACATCATCTAGTGTAACTATGTGATATCAGAGTTACACGTGCTGTGCACGTTAACCGCTTTACAAACTTTCCAACTTGTAACATACACGTTTCGGTAGACAACGTGCATTCAATGCTTACACCCACGCCGAGCTTTCCTCCGTAATAACACGAGAACGGACTTCGCTGGATTTACAATTACTGATCAGTTGACATCTCTGGACTGGATCTACGACATTAGTACAGTCAACATCTCGGACTGGTTCATCGACTACAGAACAGTCATCGTGTAACGGCACCCTCCACGAACTAGTGGAGGGCCAAGGGCAGCGCAGTGGTTAGCGCCACAGGCTACGAACGTTGGGGACTCGGGTTCGAATCCCGGCGACCGTATTCCGAATTTTCTGCCACGACATCAAAATGAGAAGAAAAGCCAGCAAGCAGCACTTCAGCAGCAACATCTGTATCAGCAAGCAGCAGTAGCAGTAGCACAATCACCACAACTACAACTATACCATCATCCACACCTCAAGCACATCTCTGGACTCGATCTCCAATGACAGAATTATACATATGAAAGAAGATGGAGAAAATGAAAAAAAAAATGTGTTTCGTCCAGAACCTGCTAGTGGACTCATCAGTAAGGTTTATCTAGCAGGCTCATGCCTTAGACACAGGGGAGTGTTGTAAAGTACACGGATAGTGAGAGGAAGGAGAAAGATACTTAATATCTAAGATGATATGTAAAGTAATTGACGCTTTCCCTCCTCTTCACTGTCTGCATCCAAGGTGTGGAGGGCTTCTTCTCCCTCTCTTGTAGTGGCGCCGTTGTCCTTGTCCCTTGGACGGCCACTCCGTTGGACCTCGGATGACCGCCATCAAAGATACAGCGGAGGGGCACTTTGGTTGGATTTGGTGTTTCACGACTTCTTTGAGATTTTGGATTGTTTAGTGGTGCGGGGCTACCCGTGTAGAGTCCACCAGTACACAGGGTGTAGCCATCATCTTCGTGGGAGAGTGTCACTATTGTATTTTGGTGGTTGGGTCCGGTCTTCTTTATTGTTCACCCAAAGGCCGCCCAAGAGAGACTTGAGGATATAAAGAAGAAGTGTTTTATTAACTATATTTACAAATAGGCACATTCTTCAATTATCCTCCGTCGCCGTTCTGCGTGCAATCCCTCTCGTCCGCATCTGGTCCCACCACTGCTGAACCTTAAACAAATAACTGGATAAAGCAGGGAGGGGATGGAGGACAAAGAGAGAAGGAGAGCAGGAGAAGAGTGTGTTTCGTCCAAGGTCTGCTAGTAGGACTCGTCAGTAAGGCTGATCTAGCAGACCCCTACCTTAGACACTGGGATAGGGGAAGTTGTGTTGGAACTTGTATTTATTGAAACAACGCTCAATGTGACCACTAGCGAGAAAATATTTAAATCGGTGGCCCTATGTTTATGTTGATAGCCATCTGGTGATAAGTGTAAGATCTATTCCACGAGCGTAATTTAAACTAAACTATTATGATGAGTTATAAATAGATTATACATTTACAGGAAATTTAAATGTGTAGAAATACATAGATTGCATTGAATAATGTGCATAGATATCGAAAATATTGAAAGTTAAGTTTCTGTTATATTGTTAAGGATTGAAATTTTTATTTAAGTTTGTTAGGTAGATGATACATTTACAAGGTACATGTGAATTGTCGTGTGAGCGTCAGGGGGCGTTCAGGTTTCAGTTGAGACAAAAGGCGATTGGAAGCCCTTAGAAGAATTTAGATGAGTCGGTTGACAACAAGCGTGCGTGCGAGTAGATTATCCAGGCCTTCAGAGTGTAATGTATATGTGAAGCTGTTGTGTTTGAAATAAAGTAAAACTGTTTGTATTTCCGAATCCTCTCTATGCCTAAACATGGCAGCAGAGCGTGGTTAGTAGTTTTGCGAGTTGTTTAGTGCGTGATTTTTAGTTCTGCGAGTTGGTTCCAGTGGGACTTAGTAAGTGAAGAAACGTTCAGAGAATATAGAAATACTTCGAGCACGTAGGAACGCTTGTGTAAGGGATAAAGATGATCAGCTAAAATGAAGAGATCGGAAATTATGATATCGGTATTTGATGGTGAGGATTACGGTATGTGGAAGAAAAGAATAACGATGTTACGAGGTATAAAGAATGCGATATCGTTATAACTAGAGTGAAGACTGAAACAGACAATGCAGACTGGGATAAAAAGGATCTGAAGGCAATAAACATAATTTACAGTGCCATCACGAATTGACAATTAGAATATATTAGAAAAGAAAAAACAGCGTATGAAATAATGAAAAGGTTCGACGAAATGTACTTGAAAGAGTCTACAGCAATACAGATCGTGTGCAGAAGGAGATTGGAGAAGATAAGTCTTGATAAATACAGTGTTTCAGCATCGTTCTTTGGCGATTTTGAAAAACTAATAAACGAATTAAAAAGTGTGGGCGCACAAGTGAATGAGAAGGAAAAGCTGAATTACATGCTAAATACGTTACTCGAAGGGTATAGCTACATAGCGGATATAATAGATGCATTGAAAGAAGAGAATCAAACGGTAGCGTACATGAAGAATAAAATCGAAATAGCGGAGAAGAAAAATAAGTCTAATCGAGGAGAAATGAAAACTAACGCCTTTGCTGCAAAAAAGGAAGGATGCTTCAAATGTGGAAGACTAAGACATTTTGGGAGAGAATGTTATAATGGCGTCCAAGCGGGAAGCTGTAATAGTTATTGGCGTGGGAAGATTTAGGGAAAAATTAAAAATTTATTATGATTCTTGTTAGTACGATAAAGAAGTGTATAGAGAAGACTCACGCCAAATTTCAAGTAAATTAGTTCGATAGTTTTTCAATAATTTTATGAGAAACAGTATTAATTCAGATGTTTATTAGACAATGTAGCGTATGTAATCCAAAAATCAAATCAAAAGATAGTTCGCAATATATTAACTATTAAAATTATTCTTCTAAAAAAGATAGAAAGTATGACTTAACAGGTCAAATGACCGGTTTCAATATTTAATTTAAAATTTTATATTCATCGTTTTTTTTTTTTTTTTTTTTGTTGTTGTTCATCTAACTTTACGTAAATTCTTATATTATCTGATTAATCAATTTCCCAATTTTTGTTAGTGCAATATGCAAGTAGTACAAATGTTCGATATCTACTTAAAAAGATGATATAACAATATCACACAGCTATGTAATACATAATTAACGAAATTAATTAGCCATTTAAGCGTAACGTCTTTCAACAGAGGCACACGTCGCGTGTCAAGCAAGGTTCTTAAAATGTCATAATTAAGCTCCATTCATCGGTCCAATTTTCTCTTGCTCGTGTCACTTAAATCGTGCTTTGAATTTCTTGACCGGACATTTTTCCGTGAATAGGCCGCGTTTCATTCAAAATGAAACAAACACGGTCGTACTTCGCACCAACCGATAATTAATCGTAGCCAAGGTGTAAATGCCCTTTCACCTACGATTCCAGTACCATACGAAATTTCGTCGTGGAACGCGAAACACTGATGCAAACACAGATGAATCCCGGCGAACGCGACGAACGAATCAGCGTGTAAATTGTTCATCGGGAAATTAGCGGTTGTCTTCTTTCTTTTCGCCCGCATTCGCGGTTTCACACGCAGCCCTGATGTATACGCGCGAGCGCGTGAAATATTTAGTTTGACGAGGAACCGAGGGATGCAGGCGGTTCAAGGATTTTATCAATTTGATCGAATTAAATGGCAGCGGAGAGATATGTCGGAAAATATTGTGACATAGAACCTAGCTAAAATAATTATTATTACCACCAATTAAAATCACACGTGTGGATAATGTTATATGAAATATTCGCGTTTTAGGAGCATGATGGAATATCGTGGATAATCGCAGATTTCGACAAATTAAATTTCATGAAATTTTGTTTTAATACAGTTATACAGTGTGTCGGAGAGTTTACGAGACAAATTTTATACGTGTATCCTATGGGTCTAACAAAATAAAAAAATGTTATATAATCATGAATGATTTAAAGTTCGTTTAATATCTGGTTGTATTTTCGTGACTAACGCGCGTATATAAAGCAATTATCTTCTTATTTCGTATTAAAAAGAAGGAAAATATATTGTAATGACTTTTCTCCTCCTTATATATACATAAATATTATTTTTTGTCTCTTCAATATCGTTCTTTAATCAAATTCTATCCGTTAGCTGAGCTTCTGCTTGGTATAAAACATTTTATTTGCTCGTAAAGCATTGGATCATGGATCATGACGTGTATTAAATTGCTAAACTCGGTGTTTCAGGTGCGTAAAAAAGCGAAAATGCAATTAAAGCTCTGTTGAAAGAGCGTGTGTCGAAAAAACACGGTAAATTTAATCTATATTATTATACAAATAGAGTATTCTAGTAACCTTACTCTGGTAGAATACTCTATTAACAAATAGCGTAGCTTTTTTACTGTTACTGTTCTCACCCAATGGTTTTTAATACTTTCTCCACGATCCATTCATATTGATAATACGATTTCTGATGATGATATACGTATAATTTTCCACTAGCATGATTTTCTTGTTAACAACACCGTTTCTCTTTTACGAAATCAGCTAGCTCAGGTTTCATTGATTTTATTGCAACAGTTTCATAGTAAACATCCTCTAATCAAGACTACATCCCATGTAAAAAAGAGCAGTTACACAGTCTACCTCAATAATTGTAGTACAATCAGAAAGAATGTGATTCCTCGTACAAAAAGAAATAGAAAATACAAAATAAAGCAGAAACGAAATTTTACTTATTAAAAGATTACTACATATTCCAAATAAAATATTTGGTATACTCGTCCTTCTCGAACTACGTTTCTCTCTTTTTATAGCTCGGATTCCCATTTTGGGGAGGCTGATAATCGTCATGAGGGTCGTGAAATGTTTTCTAGCGGATCGCCAGAATTATTTACGGTAGTAATTATTTCTATACGAAATTACATCAGTAAGCATTTTTACGTTTAATTATTTCAATATCGTTACAGTGTAATATTGTATTAATAGTTCAAATAGTGTACTGTTTGTACATATTTCATAATTAAATAAAAATGACTCAAGGTGCATTGTGGTAGGATAGGTACATAATCCTTCGTAGCAAAACTAAAACATTCAGTACATTTAAAAAATTATGGAATGCTTATCGACATCTACTATATTATATTTATAATCTGTATAACATATGTTATATCATACAATTATTAGTTAAATGAAAAATATTTAGAACATTTTCCATTTTAGAATTTAATTATTTTTTCATTTTAGACGACACTTTTTGAAAAAAGTCAAGGGTGAAATTTCTTTTAAAGCGCCAACAACCTAGTTTAAACCACAGAGGATTAAAAAATATGGAAAATGTTCACGCGTGTTAAATATTCCATATTATTTGGATTATTTGTCTCAATGAGTCTTCAGTAATTTCTTAAACTTTCACCAGAGTAAATTTTTTGACGAATAGAAAGTTTTCTTTACACAATTTCGTAAATGTTTTTTTTTGTGCAAATATTAAGAAAGAAGAACAAAATCGTACATCGTTTCGTTATAATAAAAACGATCTTATATTTACCTTTAATATAGTGCTACAAAAGAGGGCAAAAGTAGAGAGAAAATATTAAACTATTCTGTCTCGAAAAAGGTTGGAAAACATTGCTCTACAGCAGAACGTCACATGAAAGAATTTTATTTTAGTTCACATTTCCAATATGTTTTTACACGAGAAGAAACATCCCTCTGTCGGTACGAGCCATCAACCAACGCGACCAACAAAGACACCCTGTATACGGATGAGAATGTAGAGACGCTCGAAGTTTATTTATTGTATCCGCCGTTTATTTTCCCTTTAATCTGCACGAGATAAATACCGGCTAGCTGAAACAACGGACTTCTGTCCAGTGGCAGACAGGAAAGGAAAGAATACCGTGAAAGAGGGATGTAGAGGGTGGGAAAAGAAGCGAAGGAAAAAGATACAGAGGCGTCGAGAGACGCGGGCGTATTTAATTAGGCGACGCAGCGGAAGAAAAAAGATTTAACGATCGGCTCGTTAATTACGCGAATAAAGTGCACGTGAAATTGGCTGATTGCGTTAATTATGGACTGTCGTGAAATTGGAACCTTGACGCTTCTCCGCGATATTACGTTTGCTTGCTTCCTTTTATTATTTTTTGATTTTTGGAAAGAAAGAACATCTTTTTCCTTTTCGTTGTGAGATACAACAAAAAATCCAATAAGATTAAATTGATTAAGATTAAATAAGATTAAATGAAAAAAAACACAGTATGGGAAATATTAATAATATAATATCATAATTGTGTGTTATCAAGATAGTATATAATATGCTGATTATTTAATATGTATAATGAAATATACAAAATACATGTTTAATCTTTATATGAGATATAAATATGGATATTATATAATTTTATATTGTAGAATTATTCATAGTTCACCATTGTTGTATCAGTTGGATTAATCGTTGAAGGTTTATATCTTGTGTGAAGATTGTAAGAGACTTTCCTAGATTCTTTTTCTATTTTCTCTTTTTTTTTTCTTTTATTAATTAATTTGTACTTTACAATTTGTCCAGTTGGACATTCCGTAAATTTTTCTAGTTTTATTGCTAAATAACATGTGGTTGGCTACCCCTAGCGGGATACCATCTTCGAGTTTGTCTATTTTATTTCTTTAGTGAGGTCAATGGATTGTTTTCTCTTTAGTCTTCTCTTTTCTATTTAAAAGCATTTTTAATTTATCTGCGATATTTTGTACATTGTTACATTAAATAATTCCATAAATGCGATTTAAAAGTAACGTATGCTTTATCATAGATATGAAGTTTGCGCTTAACGTAAACATGTTAGAAAGTACAGAAAACAAGGTATTTTCTACCCGCTGCAAGTCTTATCTTTTAAAGACAGTTCTTTAGATCTTTTTTACTTCTCTTCATGTTCATTTTTGCTGTATAGTGTGTTCAAGTACCAGATAATACAACTGCAGCTGAAGGACTCTCCAATAGTTTTACCGCACTTGTATAGTTTCCCCAGCTATCCTGCTCTTTGTATGCAACTTCAAACTTTGCACTCCGGAAACGATTCTTGACGACGAATGTCGAATTTCGTTTATCAGGTATAACCCGAAAATACCAACAAAATGGGGTATTCGAATTTATATATTTTCAGATTCCAATACTGGTTATATCTGCGAAATTCTTCCTTATTATGGAAGCCTTACAACACGAATATTGATAAGACCGAACCTTCCAGTATCCACTAGAATTCCATTGCACCTGTACAAAATGTTATTGAATAAAATACCCGGTGCGCAAGGACATCATATGTTTGCAGGCCGTTATTATACTAGTTACATTTTGGCTACTGAATTACATAAATTAAAATGTCACTTGACCGGCACGATATTGAAAAATAGAAAAGAGTTACCAGATGGGATAAGAAAACCAAATCTGACAAAAATACCGATGATAGCTTATCGCAGGAATAATTTGGTTCTAACGTGGAAGGATGAGAGGATCGTCACATTATTATTGACAAATTGGCATAATGCAAAGATAAGTACCGTGGAAAGAACTCTCCGCCATGGAACTCGAACTGTCGTCAAAAAACCTATAGCAATTATTGATCGGGCTGATCAGTATGGCTCGATATACTGCTTTATGAGAAAGTCATTGACGTGGTGGCACAAGTTATTTTTCTAGGGAATGGATATTTGTTTAATTAATTCATATATTTTATATAGATCAGTAAAAAAGTAAAAGAACGAAAGGCCACTTAACCACTTGCGATTTATAAAAACTTTAGTAAACCAGTTGAGAGGAGATTTTCGACAACCACGAGACCGAGCTTTGATGTCGACTGCTAATTGTAATGAAATTCGATTAAATGAACAGTTCCATGTAATTTTAACCCCTTAACAAACGTAAATATTACGGCCATAGCCCATAGTAGATGATCGGACCAAACGTAAATATTACGGGCATAGCCCATAATACGATGATCGGGCCAAAAGTGAATATTACGGGCATAGCCCGTAGTACGATGATCGGGCCAAAAGTGAATATTACGGGCATAGCCCGTAGTACGATGATCGGGCCAAATATAAATATTAGCGGCGGCTTTTCAAAGACATTGATTTTCTAAATATCGGCGTTTCGATAACAGCCCTCTTCGACCAATTCATTTGTATTCTTGGTTTTTTTACCTGTGCCATTATTATGGACAACGCGAAGAATCTTTTAATTTCGTTAGAATCTACAGGAAACCAAGTGTCGTCGATTTCTCGAGTTCTGCGTGCCCCGATCATCGTACTACACAAGTCGTGCGAATGGCTCGAAGGCTGTGCGAGCTTGTTTACGTTTTCGGCCCAAAATTCTCGAACGTAAATCGTAGGTTAAGAAGAACAGAAAGGGACTGTAAGGTGTGTTCTTACCGAAACAAAGCAGGAAAAAGACACGAAACAACTTATTATTGCGATACTTGTCCCGACAAGTCAAGGATGCATCTTGGCAAATGTTTTATAAATTATCATACAAAAAAAGTATACAGAAAAAATATTAAGAAATGATATGTTCAGAGATGTAAATATATATAGATTATTAAAATATAAGGTTTTTAAAGTTAATTTTTGTATAATGTCATTTCATGTTACCTATAAAACACTCGTCACATACGCGCGAAATCATCTGGAGTTGTTGCTCCGCCCGACTGAAATGTCGTCGAGTGCAAAGGGTTAAAATCAGCCACGCTACGTAAACTGTCTCTCATCCCAAAACAACTTTCCTTGCACGTGATCTTTTCAACAGTTAGCACTTGGCAACTTCCTCTTCCTCCAGTGAACTTTCCATAAAAGAACATGCTGATGTGGTATACAAGAGAAACATTCTCGACTTTGGAAACATATGGTAACACATTCTTTTCAGAGACTTTAGCAGAATTTTAAGCTATAGTGCAATCTCTATTCTATTCGCATATACATATCTGTATATGAAGAGCACAATCTGTAAAATATTTAAAGTAAAATTCTTCCTGTAATACATATTTAATATACGAAGTATATAATACATATAATACATATTTCTTTTTACATTCAAATGTTTGATTATCATACTCCTTGTATATATATTCTTCACTTGGTTTATAGTTCTCAGTTCATCATTGGATATACAAGTGATGAAGAAATTATTGACAGAATTAATTTCGTTTCTGTAAGCAATATTCAATATAGTATGTATAATGCAGTTAGAAGCATTCATAGCAATAAAAAAATGGTACGAAGCACAAAAGAAAATAATTCTGGGGAACTGTTTATTCACACAAAAAATTTATAATTTTTTGTCAGTTCAGAAAGATTACGAAGCTAGATTAGAAGACCAAAAAAGAACATGACTTGTACAGACGTATAAGTACAGTAAATTATCACTCTCCATATAAAATGCAGTCCAAATTTACGTTTAATTATCGAAAAAATTTAATTACCTGGTTCTCCTGTAATTAATTACTTCGGATAATCAAAGTCCTATTACATCAATTTCTACCACTGCGTTTATGTTCCTAAAAACATAGACTTGCGAAAATACGCGCAGACTATTGATCAGTATATTTTCCCAAGCGACTTAATCTCATCCTAAACCTCCTTTCCCTCAAGAACCTTTTACTGTCAAAGATTATCCCTTATTTAATCCTACAGAAATCTGACAAAAAACAGGATCTCTGGTAATCCGATAGTCTTATCAAATCAAAAGTAATTAAAAATACGCGAGGTCAAGCAGGACGAAGGACATTTCGTATCGATAGGAACGACGAACGCAGCTCGCTATCACGCGGAAACGAATTCGCAATTTCTTGCAATTTCATCGCGAGGACGACGAAAAATACAGGTCTACACCAATACCATTCTCGTTACATACCATGTTTATGGGAATCTGTACGAGGGGAATATCCAACGTTGATTACGCGCGTGTTACAAAAGATGCAACATGGGCTGGGAATTCTGTTTTTCGCAGATAGAAATCGCTCTTGTGTTTTACGATCATCCTCTTATCTCAATTCCATGATCATTTTCACGAAGAATAAAATTTGATGGCTTTTTTACGACGAGATGCTGGAAAGGAATATTTTGGCAACAGTTTTTTGAAACAGTGAATTTTATAGTTATTATACAGTTAAAATAGCATATTCAGCATTTTATCATGTTTCGCAATATGTTGTAATACTTGAAGTTTCAAGTGTTTCGTAATCTTTGAAATAAAGTCAAGTTATATAGACTATTGCAAAATAATATTCAAATATTTTAGATTGCGTGAAACGAAATAAAGAGGATGATAAAACTTCTGCTCTTTTTCAGTTTCGAAACGATAGATGGGATATTTTAACCAAAGAGAACAGAGTTCTTGTTAAAGGATTAAATTGACCAAAACTCCACTTTCTTTATATATACTTTTAATTATTCAAGTATACGAAATGTTAGATGAATTTGTAAATGACTATGGTCATTAAAGTCGTTATATGCTTCCACGTTTACATATTCTCCGTTTGAAAATTGAAATTACTTTCTGATATTAATCACATACATTTTCAAAACTATTTATTTGTCAGACTTTATCTAGCTTAACCTGGTGTAACCTGCAAAACTGTATAATATTCAGCTTTCTCCTTTTATCTCTTGAACAGCATTACGAGGTAAGCTTCACATAGAATTCCGGTGCTTTCAGATGTGGATGTACTCGCTGGGAAGGGCATTATTGGACACGACCCCGAGAGTCGCTGCACTGACAGGAACGGTTTCCGTTTCACCCTCGTCGGCACTTCAGTCCGTTTTAGCCGCCATGACGGAACCCGATCCACGAAGACGAGCTTCCTTGATGAATCTGCTAGACGTAAGTCTGTAAATCTAGCTGAAATTGTTTTTTGCTTTCCTCTTTTCTTTCCCGTACTCGAAATCTTTTGTGAAGATCGACTGCTTGTATCCTCGTTTCTTAAATCCTTTCATATGAAAAGCGAGTTTGCCTTCATACGAAAACTGATGTAACGTAGCCAGAGGAATAAAAAGAAACGTTTCCTTTTTACTTTCTGATAACTCTTTCTAAATACAATTATGAAATTTGGGCGTCTAGTTCCTACTAATAATCCTTTGTTTTCAATATCATTTATTTTTCTGATATGGGGTTGAAAAAAATAATAATAAGCTAGAAAAAAGACACGTATTTAATAGTATTTACTGCTAAATGATAGGAAACTTATTGTAGTTGGATCTAACTAGTTACCATATAAATGCAATAATAGATGCAATAGTGTACAAATTATTTTACTCAGCCACTGTATACGTAAGATCGCTTAACTCTGTCACTGAGTCACGTCTCACTGTGAATACACGATCCATTATATCAGGTTTTGTCGTGCAACGTGATTCAGGGGACACATCATAATTACGAATGCGATTTATTCGCCGTTTTTGTAAGGTCGAAAATTAATTTTCGTGTCATGGCCAAGAGCAACGGGCGAGACGTTGTGAATCGCGAACATGGTTGAAGAAGCAGCTGCATCGGAGTTGAATCGGATGCATGCATACGCGCGTTACAAACAAGAGGAAAATGGCTGGCGGCGAGAATAACAATGCAATCTCGTAGCTATAAAACGCAGGGGGTCTGGTGTTATTGAAATTCACCGGTTATCCTATCCAGCCGAAACTTCGACTCGCGGTTCTTGTTGTCCGTTTGAACGAATCGTGAAACGCACGTAGGGCGATTTGTACCGTTTGCATAATTTTATGCAAAGAAGAAGGATTCTGCGGTATACGCTGGGCGAAGCTTATCTGCGATGCAACGGGGTAGTTTCACGAAACACGAGGCGGAAAGTTTCGAGCGTCCTTGAGTTTTGATAAATGAATCAGTGGTATAACGAGCGAGATGATAAATCTTTTTTTAAAGAGCGAGAACTTTCTTTGTTTTTAATCTCTTGTGCCTTGTCCTACATGTTATTTTAATCCATTTTGGAAACTATAATTCGAGTCTTATAAATAAAATATTCAAACATGGAGAGTCTAATTTTGTATTCTTTTAGAAAATGAGAAATTCCAAGTGAAAGATACATTGTAATTTTATCGCGATTTTTAATGTTATTTCTTTGGAACGGAGACTTTATTATCGATGATTTACACAAAAATATTGACTTACTTTGAAAGTATCGTATTAACAAATATTTGTTATCATACAAGGTTCGTCCACCGTTAATTGGAAATAAACATTTCTGTATATTACATTCTCTATATATTATTTCGTTTATCGATGTCAAATATTTGAAAACCAGTTAAATTCTACCCATCTCGTATTACTTCTAAAAATAGACACATTATCGAGATATGTAACTAAAATAACTTTGAATAGTATTTGTGTAATATTATTATAGTATAGTTCAGTATTAATTGAAATAAATATTTTGCCTCGGAACAATACAATAATCACGATCAAACGCGAAGTGATAATTAAGCGAACAAACCATTTATTTGTTGACACTACGTGCATGGGGTAACGTGTATCAATGACAACAGGACAATTATCGTGTTTATCAACAGATGGATTATTCCTTCTACAGAAATGATTCATAATTTTTACTATTGCATTCTGTTTGTAAACTTATTTTTTATTAATTATATTAATTTTATTTAGTCAAAAATTAACGATAGTTGTTATTTATACGATATAATAACACAATGTGTCAGCGATATTTGAAAATCGATAATAAATTAATAGATATTTAGAAATCATAGTAACATGTACCTAACAATCAAACGTTATTAAAATAAAACATGAACATCTCACAGATTGATATTACAACGATATTCAGCTTATCAGACATTAAATTTGAACTTATTACGAAATTAATTTAATTTCATCTAAATTGATTCTATAAATCTGTCATGAAGTGGTGAATAACAAATTGGTAAAGTAGATTAATTTTGCTCCATAATCGTTCATTTAATTATTTATTGATTGTTATTATTACCTTAGATTTATTCTACTGTTTGAAAATAATATTCGAAACGCATCATGATATCTAAAGAACGTATCTCGTGAAAGCTATCCCAAGCCATCGGATCTAATAGAAAGTTTTTCAAACAGAATTTTTACATTACATTACACTCTTTAGCTCTTTAAATCTCGCTACAATTGTTAGAAATAACATTGCGCGAAGTTTCACCCATAACAGCCTTTAGCAGTTAATTTTTATTCTCACAACTTTGCTGGTACATATACCTAAATCATTTTTCATTTTCTCCAGCAAAAGATCCTGCTTAATCACCTGCAACTATTCGTACATCTCTTTCTTCGTTTTTACCTCTGTCTTCGTTAATTTCGTTTTAATCTTATCTAACTATGCGAAAAGCTACTCGATCGAATGGCGTCATCGCAAAGGGTTACAGATTATGCAATTATGTCGATCGCGTCTGACTGCTATCATCGCGCATTGCCGATACAAATTTCATTAATATCGGAGCCGTGAAGGCCAGGGCGATCCGTCGATCGGTATATGGCGAACTCTCTGCGATCGCAAAGAGCACTTGAGCGCTTGCGAAGGCGGACATTCGAGGGCAGCTTTAATTCAATTATATGTCGCGTGAATATAGTGGAGGAGGCGAGTGGGTCGAGCTGACTCTACCAGCTTAATACCTAACACCTAGCCATTCTATGATGGTGTGGGGAATTTCAGTAATCTATGACCTTTCGTTTTGAAGAATAGTAGAGGGAGACGAAAATAATTAAATTCGACCATTTGGTTTTGCGCACGTGAAACGCGCGTGTTCAAATACAACTTCGACTACATATAGCGTTTCGAAAGTAATTCTACTAACTAGTTTCGTTATTAATATAAAATAAATTTATAAGAATGATCGATTTTGGGAATCGTAGATTTTTAGAAGGAAGCAGTTATAGTTTTCTTTACGTAGTTTTGCTTTTCTTCGTGATATTTTGTATAATTTAATTTATGCATTGAAAGATTGCTTAGGTAGATAAAAGGATGTTTTTAATCTTCTCCAAGTATTAAATGTACGTTTTGAAAAATATTCATAACTATTTCCAAATTTGGAAAATATAAAACAATCAGATAAGTATCTTGATTATTTATGACGACCTGTAATGAAATCTTAAATATTCTTTTAGTTTCAGTTTCATAAAATGTTATATATATGTTGAAATATATAAATTGTGTTCTAACAGTTCAAAATACTAAATAGTTAATAAATATTATGTTCGGTATGTTGTAAATTATTTATCTTCGAATATATGAGAATCTACTTTAGGAATAATTTAACTATACTTTCTAATTCTACCGTGTATAAACCTACATTTAGATTATATAGAAAGACATATATATAGCCTCAAATTATAAGACCATTTAATTCCATTTTATGACATTTTCGTCTTTCCGCAATCCTTCTAGAGACATATCCTGTCCCCATTGCACACACTGTTTCATTACATGTACGACCTATTTCCGAAATAGATAAGAAACATAAAAAGATTCATATAAAAACGAAATAAAGAAGCATAAATATGTGTCCTATTTGGCTTTTTTTTTTAATTACAGCCAATTTTATCCCCGAATAATATGCAAATACTTAAATAGAAGTATTCTACAATGCATATAATTCTCATCTAAAAGCGTAAAAATATTCTTGAGTGCTCCAATTCCTTACGATAAATAAATTTATGAAAATATGATTTCTTTTTTTCAAACGTTGAATACTAATTATGTATCTGGATAATGTGAGATTGGTGTGAGAGACTCATGTGCAAATGAATACAATCTGAGTGCAAACCTTAGATTCTCGTACCATACAATTTTCTTAAATGTTTCTCAAAAACCCTATCCTGTTTCTATAGCATTGTACGGAAACAGTTCACCATGAATCTCGATTTTTATTTTTAATTCATCAGTCATTCATTCAATCGTTTAATTTCAATGTATCATCAACTACTACTCGAATATAAAACTGACTATAATTTAATACTATGTATATCAAGCAATAAAAATTTAAAGCATTTTTCATTAGTTTTATAGCATCCTCGTCTTGTATAAAACACTCGCTATAAATTTCTTCAAGTACTTTGAATCAGTAATTCAAAAACGGCGAAAACGTGCCAGCCCCTTAGTCTGTTGTTAAAGGGGTAAAGATAAATCGTCTTGAATGGACAATAGATTAACGCTGCCGTTTTCGTGGAAGCTGGCCACTTTTAATAAAGCCATTCGTTCAGCTGACCGTAATTCATTGTTTGCACCTGAATAGACCGCGAAATTGATGAAATCCTGAGGCATATAGGGGCGCGAACTTAACCCGTCGCCACCAATTTCAACGAGGATTCCTCGGCTGGCGATGAATCATCCGCTCGGAGGACTCGATCGACCTCGCGGTTAAAATTACCAAGAAAGATTGATCTTTGCTATCCAGGAGAAAATATTTATGCGATGGAAACAATCTAGCACATTTGTAACTTGAATTAACTTGAATTAACTGGAATTGACAATGAGGTGAACTAATTTCATGTTCTTCTGTTTCAAGAAGGACATCTTTCTTTGTTGTGTTCTTGGACATTTCATGTGAGAACTATATTGAAATATGTGTAATTTTATGTGCTAGACTAGGTTAATCGCGTAGTATTGATACATGTGTGTGAAAATGAGTGTGTGTGCGTGCCGCCTTGAAAACAGATGAATGTAAACTGTTCAGTCGGTTAAGAGTCGGTTAAGTGTCTAGTATGGAAAATGGTGAGAAAAAGAAAGTGCCGAGACGCGTGCAAGTGTGTATCAATGAATATCTTTGAAATCGTTTATCAAATAAATATATAACTATTTTAATATGAATTCTAAGTGTAAATTTAGTGTTCCTATACCATTATTTCGGCAGTTAAGATCTATAATACTCAACAAACTAAATAAGACGCAATATTTCCCGTTTTTATAGTTACTATAAGAATCAAAGTATTTTGACGAAGGTTTTGGTATCGACAAGCAATAATAACGCTTAAATCTTCTTAATTGACTATTTACAGTCGCAACAGTCATTACAATGAATTAGAAGCGGTTTTAAAAGATGAAAAGTGACGATTGTAATGTAATTCTTAGTTTGTACTTTGCTTTAATCTCGAAGAATCTTCGTTGAGGCAATTTGAATCTTCATAAAGAAATTATTTTAGTGTACATTGTAAATTCTTCACATTATGAGACAAATAACGAATTATAGATACATTATTCTCTTATCGCTTGTAGATTAGAAATTGTTAAATAATAATTCAGTATCATTTTACAATATGGCGATATTTGTAGTAATGCACTTAGAAATATATGACAACAGTTTTTCTCTATAGGAAACATTATGTATATGTAATAGGTGCAATTACTTTATGATTAAATGTGATAAAAATGATAAAGCGGTAAAAAGTGAAACTATCATAAAAATTTAGATTATTTTATTATTTCACAAACTTGTTATAATTTTATATCGTAATTTTATATGATACACGTTTCTAAAATTAGAACCATTGAATTTATTGAAGAGAAAATTTTTTAACTTATTTTATGTTTCTTTCAAGATTAGAGTAAAGTACAAATTGAGAATTACATTAATATTCAGAATGAGAAGTTGTTAAATTTATTGACATAAAAGTGATACATCTTTTAATGTTATAAATATATATTGTTTAAAATAATATAAAATTAACCTCTATAAATTTAAACAGAAACATAAACAAATATATCACAGAATAATAAAAATAATGAAATTAATTTCGAAGTCACATCGGTAATTGTAGCTTTATAAGGAATGCACTCATGTTATAACGCAATTGTACACAATATAATTACGTTTTGTAACTCGTAGTTAATTAAGAAACAAAATAAAAGAAAAATATTGCAATAGAGAATGCTTTTAAATTTCACTAAAACTGTCGAATCAAATTACTTACCTAATTTTTCCTGTATTTGCACTAAATCTAGATTCAATAATACCAATATAGGTTATTATATGATATCGCACATAATTGTTATTAATTCTTTAAAAGCGTAACTCGAGAAAAACTCGATAAGCCTTCAAATTATACAGTATTGTACGATCAACATTTTAAAATGAATATTTTTTAAATTACAATTATTAATATTTATTTTCTATAAGAGATTGGAAATATATATTTTCTATATCTGGCGCAGGAAATCTTGAAAGCAGAGAGACAATTATTTTCTGAATCGTTTATTCTGAAATATTTGTCATCTCGTTATACTGTTAAACTGTTGAACATTTTCTCTTCGTACCATTCAATTTAAAATAGTACTAAGAAAACCTAAACGCAAAACTGCTTTCGATCGGTCAAGAACTGCGGATAAACGCACGAAAAAATACAAAGAAACCCCTTTCGACGCCGTCTTTCCGGGGCATTGTCTTCCATAGACAGCCACGTATCCAAGAGTTGGCTTTTGTCGGCGTAGAATAGGAGTACAATGAAGCGATAATAGGTCGAACTTGCGAACCGCTTCCCCGTTGATATCGTGGCTCACGGAGTCTACGGAATTTCTTGGGGCCATTGTTCCCCTAAAACTAGTAGATTGTCTGGCAGAGTGGCAGCAATTTCGAAATCGTATCATAATCAGGATATTCGCGCAACACGGTAAACACGCGTGTGCAATTTCATTAAGACCGTGAGACTGAGAGACGTACCTAATAGTATCGTTTTCGGACAACTTCGAAACCTATTAGAGCATCTGACCCAATAGTTTTGTCCCAGTTGTGAATTTCTAACTAGTTCCATTTACCTGAGTTTCACCTTATGATAGCGAACGATAGTGGCGAACCTTGATCAATAAACTTCGTTCCATGTATTCCATGATTCTGATGGCACGCACAGTTTAGAGATCCAAGATGATTTAAAATGTTTTGGAAGAAGGTTGATTCATTTTAATTTTCCTGAGAATCTGTCCAAGGAAGTTCTCCTCAGGTCCGTAGATTTTTTTCTCATTTTTGCATGACTTTCTATTGTGTTTTCTATAAATTGAAAGATAGAGGCAAAGATTACAGTATTGTACATGTGTCATCCTATGTTCTTCCCTTCTTTTTATTTATTTAATTTGTACTTCATAATTTGTCCAGCTGAACATTTGGTAAATAATGCTATAATGTGGCACTATATTTGCATGGCATGTACCACATTTTTGCAATAAATAAAATCATTAGCTATATATTATAAATAAAGTCATTGTTCATTGAGAATTGAACATTACCTATGTAGTATGATCGAGTTTGACAAAAAAGGTACAATATATTTGAGTTAACACTAGAAACATCAGATTTGCTTTCTGAGGTTTCTGATATTTCTCTCTATATGGGTTTTTGTTATATCTTAGAGACAATTATCAATCCTACAATTTACTACCATCTTAGACTTGACACAGAAAAACACTTGTCGTTCTTTAAGACTCAAAATCTTATGAAGAAAATAATAATATTTGGCAATTCATTAGTAGCTCAATCTAATCAGACTAGTCTTTCTTTGTATAGAACTGACACTAATTATCCTAACTATATTTGTTCTTTTATCTTTTTCAGGTGATCTCCGAATACTGCCGCACTCGTTTACAGTCGAAGCCTTTCACCCATATCGTAATGGATATGTACCGTGAGGTGGTCAAGTCGCCTCAATACACAGCTCGTAAACGCATCACATATCAACACCTAAACCCTGTTCCTCCCCTTCGAAACCCTTCAGACCTTACAGAACACAATCGTCGTCAGACTAACTATCCTCACCAACATCACCATCATCAACCATCTCAGCAATCTGATCCTCTTCAACCCATGCACAGTCAAGCCAAAACTCTTCATCAACAACAAGATCGTCAATATCGTTCTACCAATCAGTATAATCCTCCTCGTCCAAGTCAACAACGTTCTCCAACTCGATATCAACCTCATCAACATCTTCAAATTCAAGAAGTACCTCAACAGGTTCAGATACCAAAAGTTCACCACTATCATCATCATCATCCTGCAAAGGGCGCCCTTTTCAAGCTTCAATCGCGAAATTCACATTCGCATCCGAATTTAACGAGCCTGTGTGGCCAGCAATTACAACCGAGCCGACGCCAGGAAGCGGAAGATCAGAGAACACAGTTTCAATCACAGTTGAACGTCCAAACGAGTGGACGTAGCGTTGGTCCAGCGATTCAGCATCAACGCCGCCATCATCATTCGAGAACGTATTCACAGCCAATTTATACGAGGCTACAGCATACCAGGAGCAGTGGCAACTTAGCGTCGACCATCGTTAGTGAAAACAACCCCGAAGGAAACGTTTATAGCAACCCTATTTACGCGTTGCCCGTTAAACCTTTCCTGAGCTCGCAAGACGTCAGAGTAAACGGACTGTCCGTGAAGCCACCAGTCGGACATCGTAACGAGGATGTGTACACAGCTACGACGATAGCAAGGTAGTATTTCTTTTCTTTCTTCTTCTTTCACTTTTATGACTGTTTTTTTATAATGATCTCGGTGATTTACTACCTTGTCCTAAAAAGCACACTCTCGTTACAGTTGCTTTTAGAGGAGATAACGGTTGAGGAGGAAGATACAGTTGCTCCCAAAGTATTTGAACGCTTAATATTATTGAAACTTTTTATGAATACAGTGAAACCTTTCTTTGAACGTTGTATTATACGAACAAAAATTTTGCTAATAAGATATGCCTTTCGCCGTTATAAATACTGTTGCCACATGCATGACGTGTTCTTTATATTATATTGTATTATATTATATTATATTATATTATAATGTATATAAAATACATTGAATGTGATAAAATATATTGTATATTATAACAGCGAACGAAGATAAGGAGAATGTGTTTTTTTATGCTGAGGCACTTGAAAAAAGACCAATAGTTTCGTGCAAGAGAAAAGTGTAACTTGACTATTTAGGTTAAAAAATGTGTGTAATTTAAAAGAAAATAGGAAATATAATAAAATTGAAAAATATAGAAAAATCCAAATTTGGATATAATTTGTTACGTAGGCGACCATCTGCGGCCGGATATTCTCAACCAGACATACCGACATCGTCGACAGAACGGGGACTAGAGGAGGTTTATGGGAGATCTACAGGACGCATGAATCCGACGTTGCAAAGGCAACATTCAAATCCTCAGCTTCCTAGCAGGGATCAACAAGACAGTGATTTCGAGCGAATGCCAGAGCAGAGCGTGAAAACGAGTGATCACAGATGTCTGGCCGGCAGGGGGAAAGAGGAACAGACAGTGCAACAACAAAATCCAGTGTCTTCCATGAGAGTTAGAAGTGTTCAGGGGCCACCGAAACCTCCTCGAATAATCACTACATTGAAGAAGGCACCATTCTCCGACGTAGAGAGCAGCAAGTCGGAACCACCAGCGAAACCACCTAGGTAAGTTCCTTCGCTATTGCTGTTACTTTCTATGGTGATTATGGTAATTATGCTACAATTAAACATCGGTGTCTCGAGTCTCAAGGGAAGAGCTAAAACCTTCGAGTTATAAAGTTTTTGCCTCGTCGAGTAACTTCCACTAAGAGAGATTAACAAACGAAAATGGCTTAAACACACTTTATAGAAAAATTAATATTTTTCAATGGTAAATCAGATACACAAAATTGAATAGGTGTATTGAATAGGTAAAAAATAAACATTGAGAAGTTCAATAGATATTTAACATTTAATAGATATACTACGTTTAGTATTTCTAACAATACGCGAATAAAGTTATAACTCAAACTAGATTTTATTACATACGTATTACGTAGTTCGTATTTAAATTAATTATCTATATATAATATCTTCCAACAAATAACTGTTTGCTTTGTAACTCGATGTTATAAAGCTACATTCTTAAAAAAAATAATTTCCGTATTCAAGCTTTCTTCTAAAGTATACCATACATATAGCGTCATTTCTTATTCGATCGAACCATTCCATTCCTACCCTATGTTTACTCTTCTCCACAATAGCATTAGCGATTAAATACCACAAAAGGCGTATTCGGAATACCCTAGCGAATCTCCAACTGCCGAACAAAACTTCTTCTTGTCCTGTCCATAACAATTCCTAACAGAACAACCCTCAACATCCCTCCAAGTCTTCATATCAACCTCCACACCGTGTGCTCCTCAATTTTGTTCGCGACTCGACAAACTACGTTGTGCTGAAAAGCGTTCTCGTAGAAAAACGAGAGAGAGAGAGAGAGAGAGAGAGAGAGAGAGAGAGAGGGAGAGAGAGTGAGAGGTGCGAGGTAATCGCGAATCGAGCAGGCTAGGTCTAAAATTTATAACCGGCCAGCGTTAACGCGTCGGAATTTCATCAATCTTCGTGCTAAGACAGGACCTTAAATTGGGACGCGGCAGTCGAACAGTCGTTCGAATATCCCTTTCCAGTCGCATTATTAAGTTTGTCCCGGAATCGGGAGTCCGTGTTAATATATGCTTTCAAGCGATCTGGGTCGCAACTTCGGAACAAGCCACCCTCGAGGAGTTATAAGACTGTCGGGGCTCAAAGCAAAGCTCAAAGGGTGCTGTGACGTTCTTCAGGCGGAAACAGAAACGATCGTACCGTAAAAAGTCAATGAGCCAAGAGTGCTCATTGATTCTGGATTTTCTGGAACGGTGTCGCGGGTGAATCGAGGTGAAGACGGGATTGTTCAGTTTTTGAGAGTTTTAATCCCTTGATGCGAATGTCGGTGTGGAACCGTCCAAAAGCTACGAGAGACAATTAAACAGAAGTGCACTGGGCAGATTTCTGTCACGTTACGTAGAATTATAATTATATTAAAAGTGGCCTGTCAGTACCCCCTTGCATCATCTGTGCAAAGCATGTTCCTAGAAAACTATCAGGCTGAGAGGCCCTTCAAATTGATTTAGTGCTAAACAATACTCGATGGCTTCGAGGACTAAGAAAACTAAATTTTAGGAAAGATGTCGAGTTTTCCTTGAAGTGGGACCCACTTCAACAAGAGAGATAAAGTAATTTACAGTAGTGTAAGTGTAATTTCTTTTTTTTTTTCTAATCTTATAGATTGGTCTATCTCATTATGTATGGGCACTTTGGACACTTTGGATGTCTAGTACGAATTTCTTTGAAACTTATTTTGTTACGTAGCATATATTTATAATACATGTTTTTCTAATACTGGTTTCAGGAATCTGGTAAAGAATGGACCGAGAGCTCGGCGCGGTAAAGCTGTACAAAGAGCACCATCCCGCCTATACAGAACAGTCGGTGGTCCAACTAGATCCTTCAACAAAGCGCAATGCATTGGTCCTGAATTCGTAGTGCGTGCCAATCAGCCACCAAAGACGCTATGTGTTGGCCAAGTAAAGGTAATAACAATATTTCATTTCTCTATTGTATTTTATTAGTAATGCAACCCCCCAATATCGAAATTAAAGCAAAAAATTCTCTAAACCAACGATCAACGGTAAAGATTAGAATACGTAATTTCTGTTGCAAGAAACAGGAATAGATAATTCTGTTAAATATAACAGTAAAAGAAAGATTTCCCTATAAAATTTTCGCGCTTGAAAGCAAGAAATAAAGAAATAAATTATAAAGCATACTAATTATCAGAATTTAAGATTTAATTCCTGTTAATTAAATTAATTTTTATGTTAATTGTAAATATATAAATTCATACAAAATATTGATAAATATTTAAAGTAAAAAAACAACAAAAATAAATTTCCGGTACCGGGAATCGAACCCGAGCCTCCTGGGTGAAAGCCAGGTATCCTAGCCACTAGACCATACCGGATTCGATAGCTTCTCCTTTAAAATGCCAGACCGCCTGAAGTTTAACAGCATCATATAATATTTTTATTTAAAAGTAAGCAAAACGCAGGTCATAAAATATTATTTTTCGATATTCTATTTTATAATGTCGGAAAATGTACAAATGTCCACCATATATGTGTACCGGATGAACTGTCTCCTTATGCAATAATACAATCTTTCCTCGTAGATTGTCGATCAGAAAAGTCAAAATTTATAATCCTTATGGTCAAGTAGAGCTTCTGCCAATACTCGATTAAGGATATTTTAATGATAATTTAATGTGGTACAAGTCACAAACATGTGTTGAATTCACGGGTAATTAAAGGTACTGAAGTAGGAAGCAATGTGATAGATGGAGACAATTGCCGATCGAATGACGTTTGTTAATAGATTCCGGTGCGCAAATTTGATTGCTCTCGCCGTAAATATCCAGCCAGGTAAACTCATTGAGGCCTGATGCAAAGTTATAATATACACGGTGCCTAAGTCAAGGAGACTACCGCACATACCCCATTGTAATAAAAATAGCAAATGTGCAGGTCTATCAGATAGGTGACATTTTTCTTATAAAATTGTCTTTACTGCCTTGATGTCTAGGATTATACTGATGTCAGTGTCCCTACTCCCATCATAGACGCTTACTCTCATTTTTATTGCACATATAAATATATAAATAACTGTCTCTACCCTATATAGTCTCTAGCCGATATCGCCTTCTGCCCATAAATTACATATGTATGTATGCTAATACAATGTTATGGTTTCAGTGATATTTTCTTGACGTCAATTAGCGAGAAAATTATTCCGTACTATAACTTATTAATTTTTCTTTTTCATTACGAAAAGATGAAATTATTCTTATTAACAAAGCATTGAGAAATCTACACATCGCACGTATTAAGTAGTTAAAAAGGAAAAACAAAAATAAATTTCCGATACCGGGAATCGAACCCGAGCCTCCTGGGTGAAAACCAGGTATCCTAGCCACTAGACCATATCGGACCTTGAAGGGCTTGCTGTTTAAGTTTTATCACAAGTTTATTGGATATAGTAAACATGGTAATATAAATATATAAAATTAATTGTTTTGAAATTCATAAATAATTATGTAATCAACTACAGTTAGTTACAACTAACTATGGTTAACATGACATACGTATCTATCCTTCAATTCATAAATAAGATTCGGTTAATAACTAATCTACGTTTAGATGATACGTTTCAATTATGTATTATGTTATATGTTGCAATTTAATGAATTATATAAGCGTGTAAGAATAATTTTTTAAAAATACATTAAATATATAATGAATATTTTTGTCGATCATCAGAAACATGGGTAATGAAATTTGTCAATTTTTTTTATATAAAATACATATATGTAACTCATTTTCATATATTTGAATTCTTTCATTTATTCACATAACTATAGACATTATTTTATTTGTAATATTTTGTATTACATTACATTTTTTTATATTTATTTTATATTATTACATCATACTTATATATTAAATTTATTTCCTACGTCTAATGTAACATTTAATTTATTTATAGGCCAGCAATTCCGGACGTATTGTCGTGATAATGTTGACTGGACAACGAGTGGAAGTTACTTGTGATCCCCAAAAAGTTACGGCTGGAGATCTGTTCCAGGTAACAATTGATGAATTTTACATTTGTGAATTTATTTACACAAAATGATCAAAAAGAGTTCTATTTCAAGTACTTAGAATTGATTTTAACTTCAAGAATCTTGTTTAAGGATTCAATAAAATTTGTAAATCCAATCGTAGCGTAGATGGTATTTCGATGATGAAAAGTGATGAAAAGTGTTGAAGTTCAATCAAAAGTATGAATTGGCGAGAGTTTTCCATGGAGAGTGTCCCTCGATGATAAGGGATTCAATTTGCTAGACAATTATGTTTGAATGATACGTATAATGTCATTTATAGAAACGTATAGATTTTCATATAGCGAAGTAACAACAAAATATTCTTATACTTAAATCGATAATTACTCCCCTATGACTTTTAGAACTGCATAAGTACATGTAGATAAATTCCAATATATAAGAAGCTTTCTGATATAACTGAGATCTTTGCTTTGTTACCGACGAATTTTAATTTTCTATTATTAAATTGTTAGGAATGAGAATGATCGAAAGATTGAAAGAAGTGATGTTTTGTTTTATTTATAGTTTTAAAAATCTCAAATACAGCAAGATATTTTCTATGATTTTCACTTGCAAATTCATTCGTATAGTATTTCTACTTCGTTTTAATGGATACTTTTTTATGTTGATTTTCGACTATATTTTCATTCACAATCCAAAACGGTAATAATTGACAAGTTATGACTATAAAAGAAGTTTTAATTTTTTAACATACAGAAGATAAGCTATGAAGTAAATGTAGTTTTGTGATAACATGTGAACCACGTATACATAAAACTTAAATAGAATTTGAGTCATGCTACAGTTTTGTGAATCGTCCAGCAAATGTCGAATGTCACACTACGAAGACCCCAGTCGTGGGTGGTTATTCATGAGACCACAAATTCCGGTGTGAACTCATGAGAAACTCTGGCATTCTATCAAGAGATAGTGTGCGTGTGAGAGAGAAGAGAGATGTCGTTATACTATGTGACAAATCCACAAACCATGAGTTATGCGATACTATACTACTATACTAGCGATTAACGTGTCTGTAGATTGAAACAAATACGTTAGTTGACGTATGTACAATATACGTAATATATTATGAAGATATTTTACTATAAAGTTAATATATGAATTATAATCTTTATTACACCTTTTACTATATACTATTTTGTTATAAGAAACATAATTTGTATAATTAAGTTAGAAGGTTGTTATGATTTCAGTTTTTTGTTACAAACTTTTATAAAATTTGTATAAGTTTTCTATATTTAACGAAAAAAATACAAAATAAATTCATCCGCCTGTTCGTGAGTGGTTTGAACATGAAACAAATTTCGAATTTCAGTTGACACATCTCACATGATCCAATATCAAATTCTCATGTGTGTACGTGTATGTGTGAAAAAAAAACAATTCTAAAATGCACCTATTTTTTCGTGTATTCAATTTTAATTGAAAAAATTGTCGGAATATTTATATTTATTTATGATACCGCATATTATAGAAATATTCGTAATATTTCTCGAAAAGTGTAGGGAAATCAATAAGTTATCCGATTTATTGAAAACACTCGTATCTCAAATAAAAAATTCGAATGATATTAAAACATTATTTTTCTTTATCAATTACTAATTTCAGTAAATAATTTAATTTTATATCTACATTTTAAAACGGCCAATATGTTATACAGATCACATTACCTACAATGACTGTAAATTATATTTCTAGGTTGGACAATTCCATAAAATAGCTATAAAGCTTAATTATCTTCCTGAAATAGAATTTACTAAAAATTTGGAATTCTTCCTTGCTATGAATAATTTATTCGAATGTTACGTATCTCGAAATATTCTGAACAAGTCTATTGTTTCTAATCATATTGGAATATGTTAAGCTACAGCATTCTGTATTTCATTTACCGATTCGCATCCGATGGTATTCTAATCAAACTGTATCTTTGATCTCGTATAATTACATCGTTAACATAATACATTGGTTATAAATGATTGTAGGCCATCATGCAAGCCGAAAGCCTCGACGAAAACTTCACCCTTGGCCTGGCGGTGCTATTAGCGGGTGATTTTGCGATTTTACCTCCCGATACTAAATTGAACAAAGTCGCACCACCTGGATGGTTAAGCAGCGGCAAAAGCAAAGGTCTTCTAGGTCTTCCGACTAGTTTTATGCTGTACCTGAGGCTCAGGTTCTTTCTACCCTCCCTGCGTGGTATAAGGTATATCTGAGCTTCTTCATATCTATACCATTACTGGCAATTAATACAAAATTTGAAACATTTAAAGAAAAATTTAATAGAATTTTTCTGCAGCAAAAAAGAAATAATTAATATCTTTTTATTTATAACTCTTTACATCTATTAAATAAAATGCTTTACTTTATGTGATATAATTGTATATTTTCCAAAAGTATTTCAATCTATCGATAACAGTTCCTGAATGACAGTGGAGTATGCACATATTTTTGCATGTAGGAGATTAATCAATTACGAATTACCTGTTTAGGAGTTGGATATCGAAGCATCTATTATATTTGCAAATACGACGATGTATATTGGAGCAACAGCTGGTGTGCCCGTATCCCGAGTTAATTAATCTCACTGGACTGGCTCTTCAGGCTGAATTTGGGAATTATAACGCGAACGTGAGTAAACTCGCGATTCATTGTTTCTAAGAATATCACTGGAATGTAATATCAATTACGAAACGACCATGTGATATTGATTGTCGACACGAGGAAAGTAATACAGTGAAAATGGATATGATGAATAAGAGTTATCATATGAGTTCACATTTGCAGATATAAACGAAACCATTACGAAGAAAATTCCGGAAGTGTTTGTATTCGTACAAGTTTGGTATAGAATGTGATCGATGCAAATTACAATTCTCATAATGATTATTTATTAATACAATATTAGTACAATATTCCCACATATTATTCATTCATCAAAAAAAAAAAAAAAGAAGAAAAAAGGAAGTGAAAGAAGAAGATCTTTAAAATCTTCACCTTGCTAAAATGTCGATCAAGTGCATAAAAGATTCTTCATTAGTATCCTCATTTCCGTCCCATCATCTCCGAATCATTTCAGCTCGATAACGCGCTACTTTCTCTATCTAGGAACACGGTTGCGGTGATTACTTCCTGCTGGAACACTATGTTCCGGAGTCACTGATCCTGAACATAGATCAGCATCAATCTCAAATCATCAACGAAGGAGCGGATGCTCTCCGTGCCCGTCTTCACCAGGCACATCGCGACAGACGTGGCTTGGACTCGAACAAAGCTGAGGAGATGTTCATAACTCACGCACAAACCCTTCCAGATTATGGCTCTCACTATTACATTGCCACCGTGGATTCTAAGGAACTGGAGAAGGTAATGGCACAGCAAAGGAAGAGAAAATCGACCGATAATCACGACACGTCCGAGGAATTGCTCGATTCCAGCGAGAATATTTATAGCCAAGATGGCAAACAGGAATATCTTCGTGGCCGAATTGAAATTTCTCGATTGGGATCTTGCGAGAATATTCCAAAGATCCCATATGACGAACGAAAACCTGCTGGTCTGACCAAGAGCGCCACCTCGAACGACATTTATGGAGCTTACAAGTCCAAGTATCGCGTAGAAGCTTGCAACAACAACAACATCAATAACGTAAATAATAATAATAATAATAAACTGAATCACGATGGAAAGAGCGGCAAAGGTGGAAAGAAGAAGGCTGAGAGCAACGTTTGGTTAGCCATCCATGCTCAGGGATTGAAGTTGTTCGAAAGAGGAGAGCCAAGAGAAAGGATCAAGCTGGCGCAGTTTCAATGGAAGGATATTCAGACGTTGAGTTACAGTAAAAGCTGTCTGGTGGTCTATAGCAAGGTGAATGGGAAACGATGCAAGTTCAAACTCAGAATGGACCATCGAAAGTAAGCGTTCGTTTAATTAATTATTTGCTCGGTTAGGTAGGAATGACAGGTCGGCGCTGAATGACGATTCATTTTGCTTAAGTGAAAAATGGGAGAACGTGGGTCGTATTGGCGTGTTAGATATTAAAGCGTTTTTCGTTACGAATGAACATGATTAAGAAAAGGAGATTGTTGAAGTTTTTGGGTAAATTCAATTAGATTATTAGGAAAAAGTTTATTCAAATAGAGATGTTGCGTGGAATGTATCCGTTGAAAAGCCAAGCGACAGACACGAACGAAGTTTCTCCAAGTTTCTGTACTTGAATGGAATTTAAAAGAAGATTTAATGTACGGCTCTCGCGTAGGCCTCGAGTTTCAAAGTATTTTTGTTTTACAGAAGTTACTTCGCTTTCAAGCTCACCTCTTTGCACCATCAGTTCTTCTTAAGGCTGCGCTCGGAATTTACGTCGCTACAGGGACTCGCGAAAGGTACGTCTTAACTTCCTCATATATGTTATGTTTCTACTTTTTGGTGTATTATAGAATAGAGTAGTTATGAAGGCTTTTCTTGACATTCGTCTTCTTATGAGATTAACGAGTTAAGAAAGAAAAGTCGGATTTAATTCATAATTAAATATGATAAGTTTATTTAATAATTGAAGTACTAATCGATGGATTATATTGTTCTAAAGAAGAGTAAATACATTCTTAGTTGCTAATTAAACCTCTTTTGTGATAATTTTCCTAACTTGCAAGCATGCATTAAAATTGAATAAAAAAATTGCGTTAAAATATTTAAATAAAAAGAAACAAATAATAACTCGTGTATAAAATGTGTGTCTGGCTTCTATTTTACGTCGATTTTACAACATTTTTTAAAGAAAATTCTACTTCTTGTAAGTATCACAAATTGTGAATTACAGTTGATACAGTTGATACAGATATGTTTGCTATTTAACTACAGCTGCGTCCAATTAAAAAAGAAAAACTATTTTCATTTCCATGTCTGCTTCAAAATGATCAGTATAACATAGAGTATGAAATATTTTTCAGAATTCGGTGTTCCTACGACAATCGAAGCAAAGGCCTCGCCATCAAAGTCAAAGTCTCACGATAGTAAAACGAAAATAGCCATAGCAAACACCGTGAAGAACGCGCAGCTGAGGTCGAATTATTCGATGCAGCTGGAGGAATACCAGAACAAAGAAAATGAGAATCCACAGAAAGATATTATCGCGGTACCAAAGACGAAAGATACTCTTCGCGAACCCGGTTTCTACTCGTCTGAAGAAGATGCGCTTTACGCGCAAGTGAACGTGCGGTTGGAACCCGAAGGAGAGTCCCGTGATACGGAAGACGAGTCAGAAAGAAGCCTGACGAGTACCAACGAGCCGCTCTCGTTAGACGCAAAGGAAATGAAAAACGACGGGAAGATCTACAATCGTCCGCGAATAGAACTGGAAACTGAAACTGAATGTGGCTATTCGCTTCCTAAGATCATGTCATCGAACGACGTAGATCAATTAGAGAAACCGGATAATCCTGAAGTATTGTATGCTGCGATCAACAAAGTTGGAGTCTCAAGGAAGAACGAGTTTCCTGTTCCGGATGAGGTATGGGACGTGTCGGACGTGAAGAAATCGTTACATAAGGTAGATCGACTTTCTATTATTTTTGTTGTTATGTGGGAAAGGTTGGCTTTTATGTTTTCTCGTATAATCTTTCCTCTTTTGACAAAGGATATATCGAGTGTAAAACATTGATATTGCAAATGCTATTTCCTAGAACTTAATTTCTGTTCATGAATTTTTCATTAAAAATTTTCTTATGAATATTACTTTTATAACATTCATGAATTTCATTGGATGACTTTTATTGGAATAAAAGTGCAATTTCCTGGATTTATTATTTCTTTGTAATAGTCTTATATCTTGGAAGCTAAGAGATAGAAGTATGCTATATTAAAATACATACTTTCTTTTAATCGGCCGGTGGCGTGAAAATTAGAAAATCAATAAAGACTTATATATATATAATAAAATATTGAAAATATATGCAATAAGTGACAAATGAAACTCTCTTATAAGTAATAACGAACTTGTAAAAATGAAGAAAATCTGGGAAATTATTAGCAAATAAATAACATTTTTATGAATTATTGTTTCGTTCTAAAGGTTCGACTGTAATAAATTTGACATTATAATAAAAATCTTCGATTTGGTACGAAAAAATCCAATACTGTTCTCATCTACGTTGTCCTCTACGTTTCTCAATCATAGTTCTGGTCAATTTGGTATTTCTTTTATTAGATTTTCTATCTATTGCTATTTAATTCCATGCATATTCTATTACAGATAATTTCTCGAATCATATTCACATTTGATAAATTTGTGGACTATTTAATTTACCGAAAAATTTTTTAACATCCTTTCTAAACCAAATATTTATCAAGAGTCAACATATATTAATTAACTTTTTCTTTAACTCTAACAAAGACTTTTGATAATTTTCACTACTTGTTTTAGATCGTCGTCTTGCATAAATATAAAATTCTGACTATTGATAGTTTACTTTATAATCTGGGATAATTATTATGTTTTATACAATCAGTAGAAGATGTTTTAATATTGATATATATAATAGAGTGTTTGTACTTAGACTGGTATTTACTTCCAAGTATGATAGAAAAGTTCAATATATGTCGTTTCGTGTATTTGCAATATATCTTAGCTTTTTCTATGAAAATTAATCAATATTGGAATCAATTGAAATCGAAATGCCTTTATGTCTGTTTTAGATGAAGACTTCAAGTTTACCGAATTACGGAACATCCAGACAATCGGGAGGTTATCGGACGCCGAGTTTGCCACGTCGTCTAGGGGTAAAAATGGGAACACGAGCAATCTACAGCAGCCTCGTGCAGAAAGACACCGCCCTTACCGACGACATGGAGTCGCTATCATTAAAATCAGACACGGAGTCTTCGATTCAGTCTTTGTCCGCACGATCAACGGAATCTCCTCTACCGGAAGCATACGTGCTCAGTTAGTAATATTACTACTTCGACTAGATTTTTCAAGCGTTAACAATTATCACTCGAACCTATATTTAAACGTATACAACAATCAACAAATTTTTAATATAACGATTAATATAATTGATACATATTTTATCATCATTGTACTATATATTATTCTTATATTTAAAGTACAAATACCATATAACTCATTTGAAATTGCATTTCTTGAAATCAATTGCGCTATGTAATTCACTAAATCAGGTAACATATACAACACAAGATATTTTATCTTCTTAATCCTATATCAAGAAATTAAGGAATTCTGCAAACATACTAATTTCAATATAAAAATATCTCTTCGAACAAAATGCATTTCATCATCATGCAAGAATTATATGATTTGTAAATCTAAATTTTGTACGATTTCTATTTCCAACAGATGCTGACATCCGTACAGATGACGAGACGTTCCATGTGCCGGAGGACGAGTCGATGTCCGCTTCCTTAGCAGCGCGTCTTGAAGAATTGTCGTTTGCCGAGGAACGAATCCTGCAGACGATTAAGTTGGAAAGGGGCCACGGTGGCAGCATAGGGTTGCAAGTGACAGAAGGTAACGATGGTGGCGTCTATGTCCAAGCGGTGTCGGTAGGAGGATCGGCCGATATGGCCGGAAACGTGAACAAAGGTAAGCTTGAAGCGCCATCCTTCACCAGGTCTGCATTAATTCGGAGAAATTTATTGGCCGCAGGCGATCGCATCGTAGCGATAAACGGGCAGAATTTATTGCATTTGCGATATGAAGACGCTCTGAAGATGCTGCAGAGCTCGTCTGATACGATCGAGCTGGTCCTCTCTCAAGCTACTTCCCGTAAAAACGCGACCTCCAGGAAGAATCACGAACAACCTGCGGAAAATAACTATTTGAAGTGAGTATGAAGATGTTTCTTTCCTTGAATCTTACTTCATCTTTTATGTTACGCGTTTATTTTTTTAATTAAATTTAATTTTAATATTAGCTAAGTGAGCGAGCAATTGCTTCTGAAATGAAAATAATTTTTCTTGTTTACGCCGATGGACTTTCAGTTGAAGAGGTTGATTCTTTCATTGCGACTGGGTGATGTAGAACTTTATATTGTGAATTTGTTAGATTATCTTTAATTCGTTTCAAGTAAAGTAATCAAGTGAAACATCCCAGTACTCTGTTTCGCTATGCACTTAATTTTAACGAGAATGAAAGCAAAATTTTGGGTCTGTACTTAATAGTTTTAAACATATATGGGATATTATAAACGGACTGTTGATTATTCTTGGTATGTAGGTTATCCTTGAAATTTGAAATTCTCTAGATGTCATGCTCTAAACTCTGGGAAATTATTACAGCATATGATATAGCAGAGAATGTAATGCGGTACGCGTTGGAATTTATCAACCGACCACATTTTATCTTTTGTAGAAAATATAAACGAGGATAGTCGGGTAAATTAAAAAAGAAATTAAACGCCTTATTTTGTACAAACAGAAATTGAAAATGATAAAGTTTTATAAAATATACTATGTAATAATATATATTATTTACCATTTCGTTATATTCATATAATGAAATATATAATAATGCTGCAAATGTGCACACATTTGAAAGATATGTATTAAGACAAATATTAAACAATTACATGTGTTTTATTTAATCAATTATTTATCTTTTAATCGGTATATATTAATATAAGAGTTGATTAAATTAGTAAGTTGGACACGGAGAGAAACTCAATGTATACGATAGAATGGCTTTTCAGTGTTTGATTGAACAGTGTGATTATTGATTTTCCAAGCAAACTTTATAAGTACGCATTCATTGATTTCAGTGACATCAGATTCGACGTGTCCTCGGAAGCAGATACGTCGAGCATGACAAACAAATGGCTCGTTCAAAGGACCACCGACGTTGCATCTGTGCAAAACACCTCGAGCGCCTACAGTAGTGCCGCATCAAGCGCAATGGGTAATCACAATGCAAACAGCCTATACATGGCCGATCTTGTCGATAATGGTGCACTTAAGTCCGCAAGTATGCTGCTCAGTATAGAGGACTTCGACGTCAGCAGGACGAGTCGCCAAGTTTTTATTTAATCGTCGATAAAGCAAGTTAGTACTTACTCTACAAACCCATTTTTATCTAACACGTATGCTACTTTTGTTACTGTGCACTTAATGGTTACTTAATTGCAGTGAAATAATTTATATGCATATTGATTTTCTTATGCTGTTCAGATACATGCTATATCGAAAGTTTTAGTTGAGAATACTATTAAAACAACAAATTATATTTTATCACAACTTGGATAATACAGCGTAAAATGTAACTTATGAAACTCTTGCCTTCTAAATTATAGAAGATGAAGAAGTGTAAAAAAAGAGGATAAATAAATACTTTTTTTTTACATATTGTTACATAAATTCGTAAACATATATGTATATGTATATTTTTTATAATTTCTTATCTATAAGAAAAGAAACATAATTTATTATCTATATTTGTAATCAATACTTCATCGATGTAACATAAAAATAACATTAGTATTCGAATTAAAATGTAGGGATTGAAATTTTCCAAAAGAAATATTAAATACTAAACAGTATTTAATTTCCTTTCGCGTAGTCTTGCATAGTGAATGTTTAAAAGGAATTTGTAATTTTCTTCAATAGTTCGCTTGGCCTTTAAATTTTGATTCTTCAATCAAGCTAGTGGGCGCTTATACTTGCAAAATCGTACAGCAAACACCATTAAGGCCATTATGTCCATTATGTCGAACGTGGCTGCACTCACCACGTAACCTAATCGAATTGTTTTTATCCATTTAACGGACGAAGCCTTGCTCAGAGTTCGAGGCGGTACTATTTGCTGCTTTTTTCTATTTACGCGTTTAATACGAAACGTCACGTCAGTTCTGTCCTTTAGTTGTCAAGGGAAACCTGAAGTTCATATTAGACAGTAGTCTTTTATCAATAAAAATTCAATAATTTCCAACTTTCTTCAGTTTATTCCACGTAGTTCATCGAATTACATTTTAATTCAATTTTTGAAGATTATCTACAACATGAAGTTCAACTTCATCCGTTCAAATCTGTGAATGCTTTAAATAAAAAGAATGTTTCGATAAAGAAAAGATCTTACGAAGATATATGTCACGCAAATTTAATTTTGAATCTACATCTGATCTATACATTTAAACTCGATGCTTTCTATGTACAAACAAAAATTAGAATTTAATGCCGAAAAGAAAAATGTATTTTATAAAAGGATTAAAATAATCAACAGATATATCAATCTACTGACATATCGACGATGAAAAAGCTTTCTTCCCAAAAGCGAACGCAGTACCTGGCTAGCTCTGTCACATCCGGGTTTGAGATCGATTTTAGAATTTCGCCTGTCGTCTCATTAGGGTCTTCTTTCATTCAATAGGAAACTTAAACTTGGCAGCATTAGTGAATCACTGTTATTGACTTCGCGGTAGAGAGAGGGGTAGAGAATACTCTGTCATTTGTAGGGAATCACCTTTAGTATCCCTCGGACGGTCTAACACCGTAGTTAGCCACGCGTTTCCGTACTCCAAAATTTCTCTCTTAATATCAGCGGATATCAGTGCTTCGACCAATCTCTACCATGTGCAAATGCGAATCCCACGAATCATTACCATAAACTCTCTTTTGTTCCCAAACTGACACGTCGTCTCTGTATTATAGTATATACCAAGTGAACAGTTGACCTTAACTTTGATAAGTTTGCCAAATTGTGAGACGAAATCAAAGCTTCAGACAGACACAAGTGACCATACGAGTCAGTGAGGAACGATAGAGCCGAGTGTCATTGACATTTGCCAGTGTCATGCACACCAACGTTCGATCAATCGTTGTTCCAGGTACAGAATCTATCAGCAGTACTCCGCCAGTCCCACCGAGACGGAAGAAGCGCAAAGCGAAGCTCGCGACAATTGCAAAATCTCCGAAAGGAACGTCACCGACTCGTCTCAGAAAATCAGACAAAAAGCGTTTGGCGCCACCGCCTCCGCCGCCTCCGCCGCGAGCAGTCCGAAGGATCAAATCTCACGTCGCCAAAGATCAGGCAGAAGAAAGGACGTCGAACTCGCAGACAGTAGGCGATGCGGAAGAAACGCTAAATAGTCTAAGTTGGAACGAGACGGGGGAAACTTCTCAGCCGTCGTCTTTGCAGCTCGAGGATGCTGACTCGGTACGGATCGAGAAAGCGAGTAAAGATGAAAACGAAAAAGACGACAGGTGCGGTTCAAGCAGTGAGACAAAGTCGCCGCCCAAACGTCCGTTTGTATTCGAGACTTTCGCTAGGAAGGAGACCAACAAGTACCCGTCGCTGTTCTTCACTTTGCACGATTTTCAAAATGTGATGTCCAACACGCTGCAGCGTGAAGACGATTTCGATGACGAGCCTTCTGCGAATTTAGACAGCTCCTTTCGTGATTCCTTTCGCAACTCCCTTCGCAACTCCTTTCGCGAATTCTTCGAGAAATCGTTAGACGACGAGGAGGACGACTTGTGCTTCCGCGTGACTACCACGAACCTTCCATTTGAGAAATGTTTGGACACATGGACCGCTACGTTCACCGATCGTTTGATCGAGAATTTCGACGTACCGAGTCGCTTTATTTTCGAAGATTACGTCGATAGAAGTAACAAGGTAAACGTCCGGCGATCGGCTGGTCCGATGTGCTACGACAGCTTTGAGGAGGAACCAACGGTACCTCGGTTGACCAAAGTGAGGTTCGTGATCGAGTCACCTAGCTCGTCGACTTCAGATCACGAATTGAACAACGATGGCGAGACCACGTGCGACAGTTTGCAAAATATCGATCCCCTGACAGATGAGCAGGAGGTCAGCTGGAATCGTGGCTCTTCCGTGAAATTGACTGAAGTCACGAACGATATGGATTGCACGGACACGAATAAGGTTTTTGGTCAGGTACAAGATTTCCAGGAGGATCATGACGAGTTCGGTGACGTACCTTTTAGTTCCATTTTGAAAACAGGAGACAGTTTGGACCGGTGGTATTCCCTGGACGAGGCCACGAATTTTATCAGGGCGATCGATAGGGAATCTTTCGGTCAGGACGATCGCGGTAATTTCAACGATTCGATCGGCGCTTCGATCGGGCACGATTCGCAAGACGAAACCCTTTGTTCCGAGGAAAAACTAAAAGTCACGGACGTCAGCGAAGCGGAGTCGAGTTTAATCAAGTTGAAAGCGGAATGCTGTTCTACGTTGGCTGAGGTTAGAGACGATTGTTCGGAAAGGCCGCCCGAGGACAACGGTTTTGCGCGGGCTTCAAATAACTACACTGCTTCAAATAACGTGAAAGACAATAAAAAATATCACGATGAAAAGGATTTGACGAGTGGAGCTTCTGAAAATGAAAACATCGATATAAAACGCGAAGAAATCATTTCTGTCGGTACTAATGCGATTGCGAATAACTTTGATTGGAAATTGGAATTAATAAGAAATGAGATAAACGTCAATTTTGTTCAGGAAGATTCGATAAATCGTAGAGACAAATATCTAAGGACTGAGATTAATGAAGAACAATCGACAATAAACGAGACAAAAGTCTTTGATCAACAAATAATAAAAAACAAAGTAGAGAATAACGTTTTGAAAGAACATTTATTATCAAATAGAACAGAGACTGATATTAGCGAGGAAGTGTCGTCAGCTGAAGAGGATATGGAAATTGACAAACAGCAATTACAAACGAATTCAGTCGATAAATCCACGGGGGAGTACAGAAGGAAGATTTTTGTAAACGAATCGCTTCGAAATATAATAAATCGTTGTAATTTCACGTCAAATGACTTTGCGGACGGCAGTGAAGATTCTGATGTGCAAGATGATAATTTGGACAGTGGCGATATTTCTTTAGGTGAGAGCGAGAGAAATTTCAAGGGCTTAATTACTAAAGGTGACACCAGACAGGAGACGAAGGATATTCCAGTTAGCCAAAGTAATAAAAAATCACATGATAGTTTTATAGGTAACGAATCACTGGAAAAAAGGAAAAGTATCACTAACCCGGTTAATATTCAACGAAACACTTTTCTGGTAAATATGTTGTCCGAGGATACAGATCAGATATGGACGAGCTGTGAAATCATTGCTGTTCATCCAAAATCACTAGCGAAGAGCGAAGTATCGATTTCGAAAGATGAAGAAGGAAAGAAATTGGCGAAACGGTTAAACGAGTCGATAAAAATGGATTCAGAGATCCAGAAAATTTTACAAGAGTCTAAAGCGCCGTTGAAAAGGGTAGAAACCACTTTACCAAGGCCGACAACGGCCAAGAAGATTGCCGAAACGAGCAAGAAAACCACCGGTGAGGCCAAGTGCGATGTATTGAACGAGTTGCTCTCCAATTTTAGTAACATTAAATTGAAACCGGTGAACGACGAAAAAAGAAGTACCGCTGAAAGTCATCCGCGAGTAAAAACTTCTTCTCGGCAAGAGAACGATAAGGAAAGAATCGAATCTATGTCAGATAGCCGTACACAGAGTTTGAAAGATTGTAACGGTAATTCTTCTGTTGAGACCAAGGAAACGAGCGACGAGTCGATAAATCTCAAAGCAGGAACTTCTTCGGTTAAGCAGTGGCAGTATGCTGCTTCTTTGACGACGAGGAAGGTTCAAGATGATCGGAACAAGAGTAACGAATCACAAAAAGGGTCTGAAGGGTCCCAAAATGGTACTGTGAATAATGCGGAATCCGTGAAAGCGTCAGAAAGCAGCGAGATTTTATCAGGTCGTAAAGAAGAGTCTCAAGAAATAGACGTAAACAGAGTCGGAAGAACGGTTAAGCAGTGGCAATATGTTGCTTCTCTGACGACGAGTAACTATATTCCGGATGATCGGAATAAAGGTAACGAATCACAAGAGAAGTCCGAAGATTTTCAAGATGATATCAGCTTTGTGACCAGTACTGTGAATAGAATAAACAGAGTCGAAAGAACCACGAACGAGGATTACTCGGAATTATCGAGAAACACGAACGAAGTTCTCGTCGAACCGACCAAAAGCGATGCTGTCAGAAGAGTGTCTGACGAAAAAGCAGGAAGAGGAGGAGCAAGCTCCGTGGAATGTCTGCAGATGGTAGGCTGCAGCGCAAAGACTGACGAGTCGCATAATCGTAGCGCGTACGCGCGACAGTTAGAGTTAAGCAAGAGTATGAGTAGCGGCGACAAGAGTGCCATAGCTAGGAGGATTTCTCGACCCCATTGTAATAATAATGACAATAACAGGGCCGTAACACCCGTAGCTGTAAGTGATGACCAATCCCGCGACACTGTAACGATAACCCCTGGTAGAGTTAGGAGCTTCATTAAGTACTACGAGATTCGACGCGAGGCGACGACCGACAATGATTCTAAAATTAACGATAGAGTAGATAAGAACCCGATGCCTGAGCACCAATCGGTGATCAGCATCTGTAGGGGACTGGAAGCGAGGGCCATCGAGGCTAAGTTCTTCGAAGCGCAGAAAAAGGATAATTCTAAGTCGTTCGACACGATGAAAAAGGATGATTATCGTGGGCTAATAGCGGACCAAGATTTTGAAAGATCGATCGGTTCAGCGAGGAAAGAAGGAAAGTGTGCTGCGACCGTAGAAAAGTTTGGAACAGATAACTCGAGTCGATTAGATGCTCGTATTGCGAACATAGAAGATGATTATGTGGAGATGAAGAAGCAGATACACGTGTCACCGAAGTCCATCGGTGATTCATGTGCGCATCCTGGAACAGCTAAGAGAAAGAAGTCGGTAAAATTTCAAGGTGGTTTCACCGTGATCGGTGTGAAAGATCCTGACGAAAATGGTACCGCGGGGAGTCCTGCGGGCCAGGATACGAAGTTGTTGGATAAGAAGAAGAATCCCGACAGACTGATGCTGGAGGGTAGTGTTCTTGCCGAGAAAGTAGATTTTGGCGTTGGACAACTTGGAGAGTTGCTGGACGCTGACTCGCGTTCTTTGGAGAAACGAGAAACTGCTGCTCAGGTGAGTAAAGGATTTAATTGGAATAAAATGTTCATTAAGAGACGTAGGAAGGTTCTTTCTACCTCTTTTGGTAATCGAATTTCCTTTTCTTTTCGTTTTCTTCATCTTCTCGATTTTAACTTGTTGGTATTATAATAGCGTTTTGTGTGTTAGATATAAGAAAGTACTTTATTATTCAGATTGAAATATGTTAACATTTTGTAACTGTGTATTTTTAAGATGTCGATGTTTGATCTCCAAATCACTTTTACGACAATATTAATATATTCTTTAAATTTATTCGATAACTTTCTAATCTGTATAAAATTGTATGTGAATGAAAAAATTAATACGATCTAATTAACGATCGCTAGAACTTTGTTCAAGTGTAAAAGGTAGTTTCCATAACAAATATCTATAACAAATGTAATGAAAGTTTTAATGACAATTTAGTTTGAATGACAGTTGTTAATTAATCGAAGTTACATACTAAAATTAAGTTCATTTTAAATTGCAAACGCGCTCGACGAAATAATAATCTGCTTAACTTTTCTTCCTATAGATACAAACCGCAGCGAAATGTGAGGAATGTTCAGGTATTAATCGCTTCGTTCCAAAACCAGAAACCCCACGCCTCGTATTTTATTGTACTGTATAGTTAAAACCGTAGTTTCTAAATGTCGTCGTCGTCGTTTTCCCGAATCTCGGCGAGATTTCACCGCGACGCTTCGTAGCGTCATAGCTAAATTCAATCTTTTCCACACTGTTTCTTACGTGTTTTAACTGAAGAACAGATTTCCCGCTGTTTCGCGAGAACCTGCGCGGAATTCCATCCTCTCGCAAACAAAACACTGAAACAATTTTTGCCAATTTATCATTATTAGAGATTTTATTTGATGTTATGATTTATTGAAATTATGAAATAATTTGGAACGAACTATAGTGAAATTATAGGGCGTTGAAAAATGTCGAAAAATAGGAAATATATCAGACTATTAAAACATTTCTTTGCACAAATCGCGCATATACGAACTTCATGTTTCAATGGAAGTTTTTTCAATGAAAAATTTGAATGTATTTTCATATTTTGATAATCTTAGAGGTATCTATGTTGTCAAATGAAGTTGAAACAGAAAGATATAATTTTGTGTATTTCCCATATGAAGATCATAAGCGAGAAACACAATAAATTCTTTTTTCTTGCTATCAACGTCGCTTGGTGGTTAAAGTTTGAGGTTCTGTAAAAAGCCAACGGTACAGCTAATATTATAACAATCAATATCACGGAATGTTCAAATCGCTAGCAAAGATACATATTCAATTCTAGAAGAAAATAAAAACATATCGGATTACGATGCAACATATTAAATTAATGAATTAAATGAAGAAAATTGCTTACTCTAAAAGGCAAATAACACGTGACTTGCCATATTTCTTCATATTACAATTCAACAAAATCAAAACGAAATACAATATCAACTCTAATTCTATTAATATCAAACGATATTCTAAGAAACATTAATTAGTTGATATTGTTAGAAACATTTTAACTTTACATCTTAATCTAAGCTCAATTTCACTGCATTAAAATATCTAATAAATAGTCTCCTACAGTCACAAACAGTCTTCCAATCGATTAAATCAAAACATTGCGATCTATTGCAAATTACCTTCGTGTTTCTATCAATCACAGGAAAAAGTACCAAACGATCTTTCCCTAAATCACAGTAACGGTCGTTTATTCTTAAAGAATAACCGAATATAACAACCAGCGATGAAAGGATATCAGTCAACGAACAGAGGTACTTAGATCACCAATTCGCAAAGCAAAGAGTAATCGCGTGTTTCCAAACGGTTTGCCACGTCCTACAAAGGAAAGAGCTCGACAAAGTTTCGTTGGGTTAAGGTTAAGCCACTCGTTCGATATACATTTCGACTAACGCGGAAGGACAGATCGCGACTAGCAAATGTTCCGTTTCTCCCGGAAGGATTTAGAGTTATCGTGGATCCGATGGATAAACAGATTTTTCGGTCAAGCGCATTAGCCAGTTCGTGAAATGTCTCTTCCTAGCGGATTTATTCGATTCAGCCCGCATTTGGCGCGTCGCGGCTTTTTCTCCTAATTTCTTGCATCATTTTGACCGACTTATTTTACGTGTTTTCGGGTAATGGGGCTCCGCTAGATTTACGGCCCCCTCGACGAGGCCGTGGAGCAAAAAGCGCCGACGCGATTTGTGGCTTTGCTCGAATTGGCTGTTTCTTGCGTAACGTGACGTTTCCGGGATGGAAAACTTTGTGAAACTCTTTCGAATGGAGTGGAACGTGGCAATGAGAAGATTTGTATGACTTTCTGGATTTTTGATGGTGTCGATGATGGTGATTAGGTTGTAGATCTTTATGGCTTCATGGGAAATTTGAAGATGGAGAAACATATAGAGTGTTCATAATACAGAAATACGTACAAGATATTCAGAGTATAGTATAAAATATTCAAAGTAAATACGATATAAGGTAAATACAAAATAAAGATAGCAACAAAATGCGATAGGTGTTTAGTCTACGTTTGAACACTGTTTTTGGAACGAAAATACGTTCAACGACTATGTAACAATCGGCAATTTATTCACCCAATTATAGATAAAGAGAATTTCGTATTGCAAGCGATTGAAACCAATATTAGCTCGATCTACGTTTCCCAAATCGTAATGGGAAATTTGTGAAAGGTTCTATTTCAGATGTTTCGTTCAGTTGTATTTGCATTACCTTGCAACATAACGTTCAGACCACGGTTTGTGCTCGAAATGTTTTACTAAATCATACTTCCTTCAAACACAAAATAAACAGAATAATAAAATGCGTTACATACATACTATTTGACCGATCCAACATTTCTTTCTTTTGATTTCAATGTTTACAGACGCATCAATTAGTGTAAGAGACTATTAGCAATTGATTTTATCGTAAATGAAATTTTATATTAATTTATATACAAACTTAGTCTGTCATATAAATTTTAGCAGCCGTAGTATTTGATTAAGAATTTTTAAATTATCATTTTTAGAGAAGGGATCGATATTAAAATATGATCTACCAGCGAAAAAGTTGTTGCAGTATAGAATCTAGAAAATAATAATCTATAGTAATTTTTAAGGACAAAAATATTAACGTTTAAAAAATTCATCTTATTATTTGTCAAACAATTATTTATATAGGAAATTAGGAAATTACAAAATTACAAATTACGAATGACAAACCTGTTACAGTATACTCTAGACGAAATAGTCTACAGTAATTCCTAAAGTGTCAACACGATATTCATTGCAATATTCACTCCATTATTTAGAAAGAAAAAAAAAAACAAATTTGTACTTACCTAGTATTCTCGAAAGTACTTCATTAAACAAAGATTGAGAAAGACTTAACTGAGAAGGGAAAGCAATTACCGGAATGAAATAGGAAGCGGGAGAAGCGTCGCCGTATACAAGAAATCTGTTCTTCCGTTGAGCTCCTTTAGCGTGGTTAGTTTCCGTTCTCCAATTGACTTTTAGTCGTGTGTGTTTAACGAAACGGCAAACAGCTCTTAGCTCTGTTATTGTCGCAAACCTTCCTTGCGCGTCCTTGCATTAGGAGAACGTTGTTTTTTGGCGACATAGCGTATCGCAGGAACCGCGCGTGTATAACCCCATTATCCTGCATATATTGTGTAATTATAACGTAAAGGTGGAAGTAATTTACGTGGTAGAGTAGTGGCGAAATAATATACTTGTTGCGCTGTTTGTGTTACGTATACGTGTTCAGCTGATCAATTTAACACACATTTAGTATCCAGTGTCGTAAAAAGTACTTTCATTTCGGTGTTTACGAATGAATCTTATTTCTCAATTGACGAATGTCCTGTATTTCGTGGACGAGATATTATCTCTTTAAAAAGAAAAGAAGAAAAAAGAAAGAAGGTTATAATACTTTACGTCTACATCAGGACATACATAGTTTACGAAAGAATGTTTGTAATTAAGATGAGAGGTAGAAATATGAACTTTGCAGATAATACTTGATAACTGTGTTTTTTTAATTAATTTTTTTGTTAGATAGGATCTTACGACAAATGTTGTCTTCAGTATGTGTATACCATAATATGTACATATTATACAAAGGTCGGATAAGCTTTTAATATGTTGCAAGTTGCTCGAGACTCTTTGAAAGCTTATATTATGTGTGAAATATAATTTAAATTGTATATTGGATAGAAGTTATTTTAGAATTATGATGTAATAGTTTTTTGCTGTTTGAAACTTAATAATGAGCCAGGAAGAGCCTGGTCTATTAAAGTAGATATTTTTCTTCATAGATTATTTTACATAAAGAAGCACCAAAAGACAGTTTTACGATTTTTTAAGATACTATCAGTACTGTAAGATATTATTATCAATTTGAAATATTATTAACATGATACGATATCAGTTCAATCGTTTAATTATCCAGATATTACTGTATCACTGTTGCTATTAATACTGCATTAATCTACAATCAGAGTAACATGTTCATAATTAAAACGCGAATGAAACGAATTTCTGCGTGAATAATGCTCTTAACCCATAGAAAATCAATGCTGAATGCTACCAATAATTCTTTATCGAATCGTCATAAATAAAATCACATAATTTATTGCTGCTGTTCTCTTCATTTCTTCATATTCATATGCCTTCGGATATCTTCTATTCACTTTTTTACTCATAAAAATAGAACATAAAATATAGAACATATATAGAGCAATAGAATTAAATACATAGAAATCAGATTATCAGATAACACCAAAGTGTAACTTGAATGTTACTTCATTAAGCTTCCTTTGAAAATTTCCTCTCCAAACTTCTTTTAATAACACAAACGAAAACAAATCAAATTCGATTGATTTATAGGTATACTTTACGATGGTGTCAGAATTTCGCGACAGTGCACTGTCGTGGAAGGCCAGGTTTCTAGCAACCCGTGTAAAGTTCTTGGTTGATTTCAAATATGTCGAGCGTAGCGGGATAGCAGAAAGTTTCTGACACGCGTGGCAGATCGAGTTAAAGGACGGTTCGGGTTCCGTCAAGTTCTTTTTGGCACGTTTGCCAGAATCAGACGCGTTTCAGCTGAGATCGGATACACGATTGAATCACGTGGATCTCGCTCCAAAAATATTCCATGATTTTCCACTTATACATCAGAATCTCGTAATGATATCATCGTTGCACTATTAACATTTCTGCGATTAATATTTTTCCTCTAACATACGGCATGTAGAATTGTTCAAATACACGAAATGTCCAAACGTTTGGAATCCAAACTGAATACAATTTGATTTTAGAAAGTTGCCAAGTACTTGATCGTTGGAATATATTTTGAGTGAGATCGACTCGTTCAAACCGGCCAAAATTTGTTCAAACTCACTCAAACGATCAAAATGTGTTGTCCGATGTTTGAATTGCTCAACTTCTCGAGTTATTTGGGTGTCTCAAATGACAAAAATCTGATCGAGGAAGTCATACGATCGGATAATAGAATGGAACGATGATGGAGAATACGAACGTATACAGATCGAAATGACAGTACTTTTTAAAGGATCGACACGCAGAAGGTGATATGCATAGCAGACTTTTTTTTAAGCGTGCAATTCGTTGGCCAAATGAGACTTAACGCGGTGTGATTATGCAATCGTTTTATTTTTTCCTCTGTTGACTTATTGTAAGTATGATAATTTATCGTTTGTGCGAGTGCATTACTTTATACGACGTAGGAGAAGATTAACGATAACGAGAAGAATAACGTGTCGTCGATATAATAGAAATACGTAAATGGAATGCTTCATAAGACTTAGTATTATTATATACGCATGGTTGGATCCGTTTGTGTTCCTGCACGATGTAGATTTTGGATAAATGTCGAAGAAATCGATTTTCTCATCGAGTTTCCTTCGTTCTGCATATTTCGTTCGATCGACTTTCGATTTTACTCGTTGCACATTTAAATTCCTTTCGATGCGTGGAACGTATCCATGAACAGTTGAAGTTAATAAAAAATTTGTCATTTTCGAATGGTAAAAATTCTGAGATGTTATTATAATTGTAGAAAATGATTTATGATAGTAAGATCTAGAACAAAAATCGATGTTAAAAGTTACATTGTTTTTATGTAAAATAGTACATGATTTCATTATTGTATAAGTATCCATCATTTTATCACACGTTATAGAAAAACGTAATGAATAGAATAAGTATGGAAGTATTGATGCAAATGTATGAATTTATTACTTTTCTTTCGAATACTTTCTCTCACAATCAGAAAGTTGCATACGTTCTATTTTATTCTGGAATGCATTATAATAATATCAAAATCAACAGTTGTACACCTGAAGTGTATGTAGTACGTACATGAAATTTATACTTAAAATTAAAATTCAGATGTAGATTGTGTAGATTGAACATTAAATCGTTTCAATTTTTAATTATAAGCAGTGTAATGATAAATAATCTTTTATCGCAAAGTATCAATATAAATATTATTTAGATACATAATTATCAGAATTTCGGCAGAAATTAGAAATCACGAAAGCAGGTCGATACAATTTTTACTACGCTATTAACGTGCACATCGATTTCTTTTACTTTCAATCGACATCTACATTTAGCACGAAGGCAAATGGATAAGTGATCGTGCATATATTTCTAGACACATATGTATATGAATATGTACTTGTACAAGATGAATGTGAGTATTATTACGCGATAACGATTCTGTAAAACGCATTGCGATTTACCCAATTGCCCCGCTGGGTTATGCGATCTTTTATAAACTTTAATTTACATAGATAGGTAGCGTGAAGCACAGAAAGTGCGAGTCGTACGAGATTTGTCGCATTTAAGAGGATGTTACACGTAGCGATGCACTTGAAAACGCAGCTCGAAGATGCAATAAGCCACGATACATTTATTTCTTTTAACGATTTTTTTTAACGCGACCTAGCTTTCTAAATATTTATCATTAAGTAAAGATAAATTGGAAATTGTACATTTTATATAGTTGGAAAGTCTATGTCGATCAATTTTTAATTGTCTTCGTTTCATTACTTTACTTTTATTATGAAACATTATACATAATTCGTTTACCGATATCGGTTTATTATTAAATGAGATTTATAATATTTGAATAATATTATTATTTTGTAATTTTTAGAGATAAATTTTATTTTTGATTTATCTTTCCACGCATGATCTTTTTTTTTGTATAATTGATTATAATATGTTGCATAATAGTACCGTTTCTTACTACGAATACTTTGTTACGTTTATCAAGTCACGAGTTTTAGATTTGTATACAGGTTTGCGTGCATGTTGCAAACGACAGCGTTCAATAAAAATGTTCAGTCAAATGAAATGGTCATTATTGTATGATTGTTAAATGAATAGAATGTACATATTTGCAAAAAACAACAGAATAAATTGGAAATGACAAATTGGAAACGTCAATCATACTCGAATAAAGTTCCAAAAATATTTGTGAATATTTTTAGAAAATTATTGCATACAAATTGTTCTATTGTAAAGAACGATATTTCCATAAAATTCTTTTTAGCATTAAGGTATCAGTTTGTTTTTACAAACACATTTATTATCGCTCAAGAAGATATAATAAATTATATTTTGCGTTCTTTATGGAACAGTGGCAGAATAAAGTAGTCGAAAAAAGCGAAAATGAAAATGAAAATCAGAAAATCGACAAAAAAGAATCTATCGTGCTTTCCTTTTCTGACCTTTGTGTGTAAATCACAAAGCTGTCAAATAAGTATTATTCGAATATTTGTGGATAAAAAATTATAATAACCGCAACCACGATATTTGAATGGATAAAATTCGGCACCGTTAAAACATCGAAAGTCAAACATTACAATAACACGATATTTGAATCGATGGGATTTTGTATCGAAAATTGTTATTAACTACGATAAAAAATAATCAATTGCAGCAAAATCAATATTCTATCATAATAGAAAATATAGGCGACCCTTGCGTGCACACTAAAACTTTCGATCGAGTTACATTAGTCTCAAATATTTGCTCGGGGAATAGTGTAATCAATGTAAAGAAACGTAAGTTCCATTCATTTGACTCAACATGAGGCGCGAATCTAAAGCAGAATCGTGCGAATTTGTTCTGTCTGGCTGAAACAATATGGTTCGGATTTAAAGATATAAGAAGAAGACGGGAAAAAGGAAAAAATAAACACGAGGTGAATTGTACATTCAGGGGAAAATAGTACGAAAGCACGCGCGTAGAATCTATTGTATATTCGTGTGTGTGAGGCACGAAAACGCTTGAGACCGAGCTAGTTTCGTTTTCTAGGGCACAGAATCGCGGATCAAAGTTTAGAAGAATTTATCGATTAACCTCCTGAAATACGTTTTTTCTAGACGAATACGAACAACTTATTACTGTTTTATAACGTGTAGAGGATGACAAAAGTGATAGCGTAGTGGATGAAACAAGTGCGTGTACCAACGATGCCTCATTGTACGCAGATAGAGTCATTCGCTGTTAAAGTATAGTCGACACTTTATGTTCATTTCGAGAGAAATGTTTTCCTGCAGTACACTGTACGTTTATATTTCCGCTGAACGCTGAATAAATTATTATTTTCTATGCTACAACAAACGGCCTTTGAATTTTATTGGAACACCTGCTGCGTAACGAAATTGAGAAAAATGTCGAACAATTTTCGTTGGAAATTGCTTGTTATTTATAAGACGATATAAGCTGAAAAATTCCACCCTACGAATAGATTCGAAATATTTGACGGAAATTATTTATTGAAAATAAGAAATTTCAAACAATGGTATATAGAAACTAGGAATAATAAACATAAATAATATAAATAACATGGCATTCGAAAACAGACAAAATAATGATGAGTCAATCGTAACGCGAGATATTCAGATTGACACAACTGATTGCACTGTGGACTGCAATTGTTCGATATTTTCATGTAATTTAAAATGTTCCTTGCCTCGGTAGAATATTCCAGAGCTGAGTAAACGAGAAATGCGGAAATCACAGAGAAATCTTATATCCGCGCGCAACATCGATTCGTTTACGATAACAAAGAGAGGGACTTTTGTCAACGAGGAAATAGTATCCTTTCTTATTTCGACCATGAAAGTGTTATCGTTCCAATTTTTATTATTTCAACGCACCGTCAATCCGTCGTATTGTTTCCATTTCTTGCAAAAAGTTACGATACTCGTTAAATTTTTAATTTGCATGTTCGCGCTTGAAATGCAATCACTTATTGACATGCTTTGTTCACGAGAAACTTACAGAACTATGTTTCAATCCACGTTTTATCTCTTTTAAAAATGTGCTTTCTCATTACACAATCCGTGATTGTAAAGATGAGCAAGAAGATGACTCGTGTCAGAGTGAAAATTTTTGGCAATTGCGTTATTCCGGTGCCTGACTCACGTTTTGCATAAACCTTGCGTAAATGGAACGACCATTAACGTTCCTTGCGATCGATTAATGGCCAGTCACGCGTGTAATTAGTCCTAAAATTAGAAGATACATTGGATCATACGATTCTAATAATACACGCAAGATCAACTTTTCCTCTGCCGAGGATTGGCGCCGTCTAAAACCAGGAAAAACCCAAGCACTTCGAATGTAATATTTGATCATGTTATATTTGCGACATAATTTCGGAAAAAAATTGGAAAAGATTAGAATAATCGGTTAACGGTGGAAAATGGAAAATATTGTGACACTTTTATTACAAAATTTTTATTTCTATTCAATATTAACATGTATAGAATAATTCGAAATAAATGATTTTTTCCATATAAAAATAAAATTGTATTTGCTATTTGAGCAACGTGTATCGTGATTAGTTGGAATGATGAAAATTCTAGTATACAAGTAGATCAATCTCATCCCTTTCCATTTAATTTCTGTCAACAATCAGTCATATTACATAACTACATTTATAATCTACAGTCAGTCACAAAAATCTCTATACATCGAATTGTGTGTGTTTGACTTGCCACAGAAGCTGAAAAACACTCTGTAAGAAAATTATTTGCCATAAAAAATTACAAAACTTTCGATTTAGTCAACGCAAGGGAGATTATTGTTACTTACGTGATTAAGGAATCTACAAGATATTAACTAACATTAAGCCTACTATTTTGATAATTTCATATAGATATATCAGGCATATGTAAATTCTGTAATATTCTATTTTATATCCTTTTAAGTTTTTCTTAAGAAAGGTGAAAGCGGATAAATTGTGTTACAATGACGTTTTACATTTTTTATTCACACTTTATTCATTATTTATCCATATTGTATTGCACTCCCTTAATTGTTCTTTCTTTAAAACTGTGGCCACTTTTGGGCTTTTGCCTCCTTGCTGTTCTTCCTTATTGTCGTTCTTCCCCGTCTTGTGTTGCCCTTCTCTTCTCTATTATTGTTTTTAATTCTGCTAGTCCTTCTCCAGACTCGTTTAGAATTCTTTTTAATTCTTCATTTTATGTTCTAAAAGTAATATTTTAAAGAATGTCAAGCAATATTATACAACTACATAATAGTACTTACGTATCGTACTATCTTTTACTTATACTCTCATACCAAATATTATTTCAAATTCTTGAAGATCTTCTAGATATCGCTTTCCGGACGCAATGTTGAAAATTTATTCTGACCGGAAATCTTCGCACGCCCACCGTATATTTTAACGTTATATGTCTTAACGTGTCAAGAAAATTCATAGACATTTCTACCGCAATATCCTATATTTAGAAGGTTTGTTCTAGGCTTTTGTGACTGACTGCGTATTACGAATTCTATTCCAGAACGTCTCAATTTTAAATCCACTTACAAAGGCAAATATATCCTTACAATAAACGCAAAAGATTCAACGTATGGTAAGCAAACAATCTCGGAAAACAATTCAAGCACGTGAAGAATCAACAAGGACCAAGATTCAATGGCAGCGTTCCGATGCGCCAAAATCAAACGCGACATTCGCGGTCGCGATAAATTGAACGCTTTATTTCCATAGGCCGTGGAGGACCGCGAAACGCGCGCGTGTGTGAACCTATGCACACACATCGTTGCACTTGGTCATGATCGAAAGTAAGCAAATGTTCCATAGCTATCGTGCAGTTGGCTTTATCTTGGCAAGCAATGTCATGTCCCTCGGGTGAGTCGCCTAGGTGAGCTTTTCAATGGCTGCAAGTCTCGCGTTATGTACAGTTGGAAACTTCCGACGAAACTTTTGATAGAACATCACTATGGAATTTCTAACCACGTGGTTTGTGTTCTTTTTAACGATGTGAATGTTTTTGGCGAAGTGGCTTGAATTCTCGCGAAATTTAATACGATACGATCGGGGAATTTTTGGTGGTATCGTGCTCCAAGTTGGAAAACTTTTGGGAAAAAATTTTAATGCAGGACTATCTTTTATTTTATGTGAGTATTATTAATGCTGGAAATGATTGGTCATTAGCTGATGGTGATTTGGGATATGCTATGCTGGGTGAAATAATATTGAATTTTTTTTATTAAATTTTATTATAACATAGTTTCAAATCTTTTTGAGTTTCGAGAAGAAAAATATGTATTTTTAATATTTGTTAAATCGCTGAGGGTTTCATTTAAGGTTTCTTTAAGTAGGTTTAATTTGTATTATATACTTCATGCAATAAGCGACTTGAATATACTAAGTGAGAATTGCACTGACTATTAAAATGATTGGCTCATACTCGTATTTTCCAAAGAAGCTTTGTTTTCATCAGATTTTACATTTCACTTTCATAGTATGAAATTTTTGTAGCCGTACGAACGTATTTTTAAATAATAAGATATTTAATATACTCGGACCTCATAATTAGATTTTGGATTTTTACGCGGTTTAATTTAAATTCCAAAGCGCAAAATTGCACAAGATGCACACAATATGCAAAAATATATAAAATATCCGAAGCATAGTGCTCTCTAGGTAAAACAATCCACAGTATATATATTCCTTTTCAAGTAAAACAATATTCTACCAACATCCTACTTCTTTAATTACATTCTCAAAAATATTAATTTGCATAGAAATACACAGTCTGCTAATACGATACAATAGCATACCGTTGCTTTCCGCAGCCACTGTGATTCACATTCTACATCTGACATGATAAATCTCACCAATTCAAATCCAAAGACAAACAGAAATGAATTCTTCTTCGGAAATTGACTCGTCAGCGACGTTATGACGAAATACACCTTACGATCCACCTTAAAATTCCAAGCTCGCAATGGAAACGCACCATAGAGAACCCAAGCGACTGACGATCGCTCGTGTGCACGTTGCGTTGTCTCGCGCATACCTGGCACCTGGTACGAGGACTGGAGCGTGCTGGAGCGTGCGGTCCAATGATATTCGTGACACATCCCACGTGTTGGCATTCCCGCATCCTATCCATTCGATCCCGCGGGATTTATTTTAAGATCGGTATGACGGCGGCGTGGGTTTACACGCGGCTGCCGCGACGCAGCCGTGCGGCCGCTTTAGTGAATCCGCGGCTGGCTCGTACGCGAGTCGCACGAGGATCGAGCACGCGATGTCTCAGCCGAGATAACGATCGATCGATCGATCCAACGAACGAACTTGCAACCGCGAACGCAACCAGTCGCGAGCCGTGCGCTGTCCTCGCGTTCACGCAATAGTAATTCCACGCACGATTTCCGATTTCGCGCCTGCCTCCATACAAAGTAGAACTCTATTTAGTATATCTAGACCTCTTGTGGTAAAAATAGAATGGCTACGAAAAGTATTGGCAAGCAACATTATTTTTGCAAACGAAGCGTCTTCTTTCATCAGATTTCGCACAGTTCATTTTCATAGTAGATATTAAATTTTTGTAGTAACATGAGAAGTACCTTTGAATGATACGAAATTTAATATACTCGGACCTGATTGATTATCGTTTATTAATTATCAGTTATTTAATAATTATTATGTAAACGCTGAAATAAATGCAACGATGTGCTAGTATCTTTTGTAGCTCCTAACTAGTTCTGTACTGTTGCGGAATATTATATTGCTGGTCTGAAGGAGACGTTTATGGGGAATTAGATTGTAATTGGTGTGACAGATATTTTGTCATTTATTAGGTCGTTCAATAGGCTTGCGTTACGATGTATTCCCTTTACTGTATACCGTATACTCTTTATGCGCGAATGACCTGAATATTAAATAGCTTACAATGTAAACAGTTTCCTTCTTTTTTAAGTTAAAAGACGTTTATAAATAATGACCGTTTATTGACAATATAAAGGTTTATCAAGACAAGTCTTGTATTCGAAAATGGGAATTCGTACTTGGGCTTTCTCTTTAAAGTTCGTAAATCGAAGGTTCTATTTCCTGCCATGATCCAACCTTCCAAAATAACGCAAAACAACGTAACATCTCCACAACAAGTTCATGCAGCCAAACCTCTTATTGTAGTGATTCATCCACTCTCTCGCTACCTACAGCTTTCTATTCAGATAAATGAATTTAATCAGCTGAAGATCAATCATTCGTTGTCACGTGTTAACCGACCATCATGCATCATTTGAACCCATCTAAAATTTAATTGTAATAAGTGCATAGTGGTTCATGGGAGTATTCGAATACTCTTAGAAATATTTTATGTATAGCTTACCTATTATACAAGACATTTCCAAATCTCGTTAGCACGAGACACGGTTATCGTGATTTGATAAACTTCTGAAAAAATATATATAGAAGCTAGAGTACATTTATTGCAAGCATACGTTTCGTAAAGATCACCAAAGTATTTATGCACTATACATATTTTAATAAGTCACGATATGTAGCGAAACCACCTCTAATACTAATTGTATGTTTAAAACTACTATTTATGTCGTATACTAATTTTTCATTAAGAATAGTTTCGCGATATACGTCTTGCAATTTTCATTTTCCAATCGATTTCGAATTTTACTATTATCATCATTACAGCGTTCGTGAAATTTCAAGAAATGTCGCATAATGCACATAACATATTCATAAAAAGTTCTGTGATAAGTGTTCGCGTGCTTCGTGAACCACTTTAACTCCTCTACGAACGTTAATATTATTATTATTATTATTTATTTTAAAGCTACAATACATGATCCATATTCCCGTACAACAAGCGACGCGATATTTAAATAATCCCCTTTTACACAAAGCAATAACTACAAGTATGGAGCTGTGTGCTCCTATTAACACGAATACATGAGCAACTAAGTAGAGTTCTATTGTCCCCAATGTCTTCCTTCTTCCGACCCATTGTCTGTCTTCCTCGTTCCGCTCGATCAGGAGACTCGCTGACGTTTACCTGAACACGGTTGGCCGTTTGTCAAGAATCGACGAGCACGACGGGATAGCAGCTGCCAGTGGTATGGCAGCGAGTTTTTCGTTTCGGACGGGCCACCAGCTATGTCTTCCGAGATATTTTGAGATATGTAGGTATCACAGCGGCTCGCGGTAAGTTCTCGATGGAAACCGGGACACACCTTGGTCTTCAGTGGTGGTTAGCGCTGTTGCAATCGTGAAGTCACTTTAGCAAAGGAGCTTAAGAATAAAACTATCGCCTGCAGCTCTTTCTCTCTCTCTCTCTCGAGTATTTCTCTCAAGTGGACACTGCGTTGAGGACGACTACCCGAGTCAGTATCAGATCAGTGTCCACTTGCGGGAAATACTGAAGAAAACAACTGGCGATAGTTTACTGTGCGTCTAAGTGGACGCCTACCTCGAAGAAGGAAACCAACCTCGTTTGCACGAGCTTCCACTCGTTGGTCCCTTTCCCTAGCGGAGTTCGCTTTTTCGTTTATTGATCTTGCCCCGAGATCGGGCTCCCGTTGTTCCGGCCGCGATATTTGCTTAGCGATTCGGTCGAATCGTTTCGGAAACGAGGCTCCTTTCCTGGAACGCGTGGGCGTATTAAACGAGCATGGGGAAACGAAGCGGAAAGAGGGACCGGGAAAGACGAGATCGAGAGCTTAGCCGATCCCGTTGGAAAAATCTCGGCACCAACCGCGATTTCACGCGTGATTATTTATAACCGGCTGCTTGTAAACACGCGTGCTTTGGCGTCCGCCGCGAACCACCATTTCTTCGCGTCGACAGTTCCGATGGACCAACGGCGAACGTTGCAAGGTTCTTGCCAGACGTCTATTTCAATGTCTCCTCGCGCAACGTCGTGCTGGACTTGCTCCGCTTTAGTTACTCGTGACATCATGTCTGAGTTTTTAAGAAATTTCTAGAAGGTAGTTGGCTTTGGATTGTAGTTTCATATGTTCCGGTTTTCGTTCGGTTTGTGCTAGTTTCGTTGAAAGTGGATGTTGTGCCGTGAAGTTGGGAAATAAGTTGTCCTTTTGAATTGAATGACATCGTAATTCTATATTGGAACATAGCATGTACCGTGGATCGATACTATAGTTATACTGCATTAACGTTATGTAGGACGTAACGCAACGTGTGATCACACGGAGCGCAAACTGTGTCATTACGTTTATCCAAGTTTTAGGCGACTGACATTTTTTTACACGGTTATTTCTTAAAGTTAATTCTTCTAATTACGATAAAATATTCAGGAACAGCGTCAATATCGTAGTAAAATTTAAAAATAGTTATAATAAAGTCGCCACGGTACTTGAATATATTTAACGACATCTAAAAATTCAGCTGCCAAAATATTATTTTCTTACGAATGTATGTAACAAATTAAAGGGTCTTCGTTGAAACGTACATCTAAGTGATAAAAATTGTACAACCATCGTTAGGAGTTCGCAGCAGACCACATTTGTTCACTTTTTCTGTCATGGTTTCCTCTTGGAAGCTACGAAAAACTATTCTTCTATAGCTTCACACAGACGTGTTTCCTGTTTCACAAGAGGGAACAAGCAGCTCTCCACTGTCTTGACGCTCGTTCTTCGTGTAAGGAGAACTTGCGAGCTGATTCGTGAATAATAAACGCAAACATAACGAAACAGAGGATAGTGAATACGATATGAAGCGGTTTCGGAAACATCCCAAAGTCAGACTCCCTCGATTCTGACAAGCTGCCAAGCATCTGAGGTCGGCTCTTACATAAGCGACGTAACGCGCGTCCGTTCGATTCGCCATCGAACAATAATTCTCGATCGCGTTTCATGCGCGCCGGATATCATGCTGGTTGCGTCTGCGAGCAACTGGAGTAACTTGCAGATCGAAACGTGGATCGGTGAACAAGCAAACGTGAACGAATGTGGAACGATGTTTGATCGTGCGATCTTTGATATATCAATCGATTGATTAACCGGAATGGTGGTAAAGTAAATAAGTGATCCAGTGTTTCCTACGTGACGAACATATTTTCGTTTCCAATCATTTCATTTTTCGAAGATCGAAACGGAAGATTAATTTTTAAAGGATATTTAACGGGAGAAATATATATATATATATATATTCATATTGAAATAAATATATATATATGTGTCTGTGTCTGTGTATATGAGTGTGTGTGTGTATATAAATAAATGTGAAGGTTTGATTTTAAGGTAAATTTTAAATAAAAAGAGGAAGTCGTAAGGTGGAGAAATTCAATTACTAAATAATTTTCGGATAAAAATGGGAATATCGTAAGGTGCAGAGATGATATCCAATGTTTAATTTTGATATAATTTTGATGCAAAACAAGTATATTGTATGGTGAAAAGCAAAGTGAAATCTAAGCAGAGGTTTAATCTGAAAACAGTTTTTAATTGGAAGGTAAAACTCAGTTAAGTGACGGGTAAAGTGAGATTGAAATTGAAATTTAATTAATAAATAATTTTCAAATAAAAGCAGAAATACTATATGTACGAAGAACGAAAAATATAGCAAGATGTAGGACGATGTGAATACATCGGTGAATATTGATATATATTTCTCGAGGATCTAGAAGCTGTATTGGGTGTGTTTCAAGTATTCGTTTGGAAGAACTAGCAACAATTTTGAAGTTTGTGGCTGCAACGGTACTCGATCAAAATAACTGCATTTCATTTTGAAAATATTTCTCTATACGTACAAATATTTGCGTGTTATGGCGAAGAAATATTCATACATACATCGATAACTGTCTAAATGAACATTTGAATATTGATATTCGGCTTCTAGTTGTGGAAATACAAATCTTGGCTCTGTTACGCGTATATTCCGATCAAAATCAATGATCGAGTATAATACGAAAAAGAATTTTCGTCAGTATAAATGTTTGTTATTTTTTCCCCCCTATCGAGCTTGGTATTCCTGTAAATATTCTTCATCAAAGAAAAAAGAGCATACTGATACTTCTATGAGGTGACAAGCTTTTATTCTCTAATTTGCAAAAATAAGAACAAATTATATTAAAATTCTGATATAAATCAATGCGTACAGTAACTAAAGATTTCACGTAAACTTGATTTCAAAATAAAAATAGATCATTTAAAGTTAGCTATAAAGTAAAAATAGAAAGCAAAGGAAGCCCCCAGGAAGGAAAATCACTACATTTGACTATAAAAAGGAGCCCTCTACAAAGTGAAAATCATTTAAATGTAACCATAAAACAAGAATAAGATTGGCAAATGAAACATTTTTTAAATTTAACTGTGAAATAAAAGAAATTAAGGAAGCTCCTTACAAAGTAAAAATCGAATGACAAAAATCACGTTAATAAATCGTATAATCAAGAGAGTCGAGCGACAAAAATCGCGTTAATCGATTACACAATCAAAAGAATCGATCGATAGGAATCACGTTAATCTATCATACAATCGATAGGAACCAAACTAATTGAAATTTCCCGTATATGGTTAAAAATATCGAAACATCATCCTGTAAGCTAAAAGTCAATTGGGTCCAAACATCGAGGTGATCGTTTCACTGAAATCGTTAAGGGGGCCGAAAAGTTTACGGTGGCCCTCGAGCTGCGGAGGTGATCGAACCCAGCGCGGCGCAAGAACGAAAACTGCCTCGGCTTGTGCACGAGAGCGCGAGAACCGGAAACATGAAGAACGCTCACCCGATTATAACAGCCACGTCGTCGTCGGGCCTGGTCAATCCGGATTCTTCGTCTTCCAATGAACCTACGGAACCGATCATCAGATTGAAGCTGGACAAGCCGCTCCACTGGGAGTGGGAGCTGACCACGTCCGCGGACAAGCTTCCTGTCATCCAGCTGTTGGACAAGGATGGCCGTCTCCTGGTCGAGACGACTGGACGAACAGCGCAGCGGGCCAGAGGCTCTTTTCGTGAGGGTCTCAGCTCGCACGAGGAGTTTCCAAGCAGCAGATCTACAAGCGAGAAACCTTCCACCGTTCCTTCGTCCTTTTCATCTTCCTCCACGTCTTCGACGATTGCGCTTCCTGCTCCAGGGAACAGGAACGTGGATGGATTCAGTACGAAGTTTGGGTCTGTTCAATTTGGCTACAAACCGCGGAAATCAAAAAGTGAGGTCACGGTGAAGGAGAAAGAGAAGAAAAAGAAGAGTAGACATTCTGGTGGTTGCGAGAGTGCGTTGAGAGAGAGCGACGAGAAGGTAAATTCGAAAAGGTATTCCATAGGAGATTATCTAAGACAGCAGATTATAGACGACCTAAGAAATAAGAATACTGTGGGAAAGAGTGCGGAGGAGATCGCCAAGGAGAGGTGTAAGAAGGTGAAGGCTTATCTGAGGAGCCAGAGCGAGACTCTGCCGAGATTGTTGCACGTGGAGGAAGAAGAATCTAACGAGGACCCACAATTAAAAATTAATGAGAACGACGATGAGATTCTTAGTCAGAGGATCAAAGACAGTTTGATCCGTCTCAGAGAAGCAATTAGAGAGGAAGATGTGAGAAGCAAAAGAGGACGCAACGATGAGAACAAATCCGCGGACAACGAATCGCACGAAGCGTCTGACGAGACTTTGAAACCGGAAGACACCAACGTCAGCAGGAAGATCAAGAACGAAGAGCTAGAAAGGGTGAGATCGTTTCTGAGAAGGAAGATTCAACAGAGGATGGAACTGGAACAGTCGAGGAGTTCGAGTCGGAGCAACACGCGTCCAGGCGTTGGAATTCAGAAGAGGTACTCGGATTACAGACAGCCGGAGGATCCGCGAGGTTATCGTACCCGAAAGGTACGCAGCGAGACGAGCGTCATCAGGTTCGATCCTGAGATTCTTCAGAAGGACAGGCAGAAAGCGAGCAGCAGCAGGCAGATCGAGAGGGAGAGATCGTTGAGGGCCGACAGGTCGCGTTCCAAAGATTCGTTCGGGCAAAAAGCGTACCGCCGTTCCAGGAGCGAGACGATCCTCGAGGCCGCGGAAACGACTGGCACGAATCGTCGACAAAGTTCCCAAACGAGGGAGCCCGCGGAGAAACGGAAGCTCTACCGAAAAACGAAGAGCGACGTGTTGCTGGGCCAGATGGGAGGCAGCCTGGACTCGGAGCAGGAGAATCCTCCGAGGCGTGTGGGGTGCCAGGACACCATCGACGAGTCCTGGCGCCAGTACAAGGAGAGAAAGAAGCACGAAAGACAGCATCGCGAATCAGACGCCAGAGAAGTCAAAGAGGAGGACTTTATGAGTAAACCGAGATGGAAAGATCTTCAGACGGATCTGTGTTCTTTTAAGAATTGCAAAATTTGTCAGAACTTGCAGAATTGCGTGAATCCATTACTGAAACAAGGAAACAGTCCCGAGAATCAAGGAACTTCGGACGATGGTCGAGTTAACTTGGACGATCCATTCACTGTGATTTCTAACGACGCTTCTAACGACTCTGTCAACGACAGGCCAAGTACCAGTTTACAGGAAAATTATCTGGTTGTTGATAAGAAGCCCGACACGGCTAGGAATCATATATTAGCGAAGGTTCAAGCGAAGAATCATAAAACTAATTCATCTAACGTGAATTCTCCGGATTGTGGTTACAGCACAATTCCCAAGAAGGCATTTAATGACTATAAGGAGTTATACACGCGATCGAATGTGAAGAAAAGCGACACATTCAAGATCGTGGATGGTAGCGAAGAGTTGCCATCTTTGGGGGAATGCGTGGAGCGAAGTGATTCGAAAGGAAATCTCGATGAACAATCTGTTGATAATACTGACTGTTCGAATAGTGGAGGTGTGCTAACGAACAAATCGAACGAGGACATTGCTAGAGATTACTTTAAGAGAGTGTACGAGCTGCTGAAAAAGAGGCAGGAGGAGGCGAAGAAGATCGCGGAGAAACAGGAAGCGGCGGGTTGCGACGATTCTTCGTCATCTAATTACAAGGAGAAAGTGCAAAAGAGGAGACTGCGGCGGAAGAAAAAGGAACGGGGCACGCAAGGTAAGAAATGAACTACTTTGATGTTTTGTCGGCCTTTTTGAAATACAGAAGCACGCTGTGAAGTGTGAAAGATGCTTTGTCGTGACGGAACTTAATGTGGTGCAAGTAATGAATAGGCCTCTATTTTTGTTTTGTCACAGAGTTGCTTTCATTTAAAATTTGCAGAGGAGACGATATTAATGAGGGCGACTAAAATGCTTCTTAAATATCGTAATTTATTTAATGCACAGTTAATTCCATATATTAGTATCGAGTACTTTGGATAAAAATATTTTATGTACACATACGCGAATCCTCTTTTCTTTGAATTAAAACTATTTTAGATTTAAAAAATTATTTCAATTCTTAGTTATTTTATCTCTATTTGATCATAGTGAAAAGTGTAGTTATTTGTTGGATATATAAAATTATGCAAATATTTCATTAAGTGTTACAAATTTTAGTTTAAGAAAATTAGAGTAAAATTATTCGACGTATGTTATAATTCTAGTATGATTAAAAGAGACGGTATTAATTGTTGCACTTATACATGGATACTTTTCTCGTTACACTACTGTTCTTCCATTTAGTGAAACAGTCCCAAAGCATAAAACTTTAAGAACGACATCTAAAATAAATTTTCTGCCTACTCGAAATAAACTATGTGAATTTAACACATCTCGGTAAGGGAATGAAGTACGATAAACTCATCTATTAAAAATGAATGGTAAATACATAATCGTCATCATCCTCTGACAATGCATTATCGCTATTATATTTTAAAAAACAGCACGCTAACAGAGGCAAAGACAACCAACTTTCAATCTCCGGAACATTTTCCAAGATAGATAGTTCCACTAACGCACTCTGTTAATTGCACATTTAATTAAAAGCTACAAGTTTCCTTCGAAGAGACAGCACTATTAAAACGCTTTGCACTGAACCTTACTTCGTAATTATACAAAGAGATAGAACTACGTAAAGCGAAAGACGAAGGGAAATAACTGCTATGAGAAACGAACTCTTTTAAGTGCCACAGAATTTCGACGATTTTGTGTCGCAGTGTCGAAGTGTCCGTAATTGTCTTGAAGCATGTGACCATGGTTACGTTACGTCTTTTCGCTAATGCGAAAACTTGCCCCTTAAAAGCTCAGCTTCCTTTTCACCGCAATCCGGCCGTATTTACGTGACGCTGGCTTTCTTTCACGTTCTAGAAATATTCATCGTCCGCGTTATGACGAAACTTTCGCGTTATACGCCGGAACTTGCCGTTTTGTTAATATTACACCGCGAACAATGTCGTTGCTCCATGCCACGAGGCTAATAATGGACGCAGGCGAGTTTAAAGGAAAGAAAGAAGCACAAGTGAAATGAACGTTGGGTTAATCGATGGGTCCCTCGTGTGTTTTTGCGTGGCAGGTGCCGTAAATCCTCAGGAAATCGCATAGGATAAAATAAAATCATTTCCATGCAAACGAATTCAGATGGTAGTATAGGAGCTTTTTTGCGAGTGTTGGTTTGCTTCGTTAAATGTAGAAGAACGGTTTAATCCTTGGGAAACGATTTGTTAAACAGTAAATACGATACTGTTCTTAGTTAAAATGTTTTGTTTGGCATTTATTCATTTTTCAGGATACGTAGTACTCCGTAGTTTTTTCTCTTTTAATCAAAGTTGTATTAAATATGATGTTAAACAATAATTAAATATTTCTAAATTGTACGAAGGAAAATGACGCCACAAAAATGGTAGAACTTCAGACTTCTCATATATATAGAAATGAGATATTTTAGTTAAAAAGAGTAGAATATATATGAGCTATAATATAAATATTATTTTATGATAGAGAAATGTTATCCATTTCTTCCTCTAATTTCTGTTCTTGTACTTTTTATATATTACTTCTTATACCTATATTATTTCCTCTATTACTGTTGGTAAAAATGATAAAAATCGTAATAAAATATTATAACGATTCAGTAATCTTTGTAATAGTAAGTTAGGGAAGTATTATTCATTATCAACGTAAGTACTTATTATCAAATTAATAAAAATGATATTAATTTTAGAATTTTAGATTAGATAAGGAATTTCGTTTAGTATTTCGAGATAGGTTAATTTAGAAATTTGATTTGAATTAGAAATTTGGAAGAAACCAAGGCTAGTTTCATAGTTAGTGTTTTATTATCTTTATCATTGTACTAAAGTCATTATTACCAAGCATTTATTGCAATTTTTAATTGTTATGGTTTCTACGAATGCAGAACTATGAT
>JACXIL010000001.1:858964-1007281 GCA_014737365.1 Bombus soroeensis | reverse complement strand
AGAAGGCGAGGTGAGTGGTCTTGGCAGGTATGGGCCCACCAACTTTTCCGAAATTCTCCGCACCGGATCGGCAATCTGGAGGGTGCCTATGGCATCGACCAGCCGCCACCCGGCTGTAGGAGGATATCAGATACATCGGGGTTTCCCAGGGCATGGTCCTACACCCTGGGAACCCATACCCGCCTCGTGCTCCCCATACATAAGTATCTACTGCTCGATTGACAAATTCGAAATCAGAATAAGATACCTTTGGATTTAGTAGAATGTTCAAATGTAATTCAGATCGAAACGTAGTTAAAGACTAAGCAACACCGTCGCAGAGATTTTCAAATCAGCTAATCGGTATGCTACTACCTCTTTAAAATCGCTATTTTTTATATACGTTTGTGAATTTTATAAATCTGTTACGCGATACATAGTATTAGATTTATATAAAAAACATTTTCACACATATGTTGTGACGAAATGTGACACTAAAATTCAATGTAATTTAAGATACTTTATTAATTTTTAGTAATCCTCATTGTACATAATTTATATATTATTGTAATTATATATATTATTATATATATTATTGTATTTATATAATATTGTAATTATCTATAATTGAGTATTTCGAGTTCTATAAATTTTAATACATATAGAATTCAATCCAACTCCAACAACATTAATGCCGTCGATAGAACGTCCTATCGTACGGAAATTAGTGGTATTCCCGTTTCCAAGTGGTCTCATCTTGGCGTGGCCAGTATTGAATTCATGACGGCCATCAGTATCGAGTCTTACGACTCTATTGTTACCCATGTCGAGGGTTACAGGTCGCCGATATCAGCTCCAATGACACCAATAGCATCAGTATCGACTCGTATAAGACGGATGTCATCGGTGACACGAATTATAGCTTTACAGTTGATGATCTTGATCTCAAGGTTGGTTGCTTTTATAACTTCGGTGTTTTCGATATAATATTATACATGGTCTTAACGACATCAATGACCTTCTCAGGCGTTGAACTAATCGTTATCGATTGAAAAGACCTTCGAAGGAAAGATGTGACATTCAATATTCAGTGACATTAAAACTAACAATATTTTTTCTCCTTATTAAAAATCGGTAACCAAGTATTCTTTATTTTAATTATTTCATAAATATATCTTGCTCTCTTTGAGTTCTATCGCGAATGAACTGAATGAAATGGCAATTCAAGGAGAAGACGGTACGAGTTTCTGCTATCTAGGAAACATGCATAAAATTTAATTAACGAACGACACGGTGGTCTCGCTCCCAACGACAAGTTCAATCTGTATAATCGCGAAATTCTAATCCTCGTGACAGCACTGAGCGCAGCAGAAACTGAACTTCGCATATTCAAGCTGGTAACGAAAATTGACAGGGTGTGAGTGACAAGCCATTATCGAGCTAACGCCGTGGGGTACGATCGACGGTTTATCGATCAAAATATTTCGATAGTCGAACCCCCCGAAAGATAGACGTCCATTTTAATTCGGAAAGTCGAGCTCTTATATACTTTTGGCACCTGTATGTACCTTTGTCGTTTCATTTTAGTCAAAATTTAATATTACGACGCCCATTTGCGTTTATGCTGGATTACGTGCACATGAATTTTAGAATATAAATATTTTTTCATTATGTTAATTGTAAAATTATCATATTTAATAAATGTTATATAGCCGACAATATTCTGTTTACAATATTAATTATCATTCTCTATTAATTTAGTATGTAACAGATCGATCACTGTTCTTATTAAAATTTTCATTTAAAAAATACACATTTTTCATATTATTAATCATTTTATATCAGGCTACTATATTCTATACTATATTATAATCATATTTATAGGTGTAATTTATTATCTGCAAGATTTTTACTTTGTGTTTCTCTTTCGTTCGATCATTAATTTTGATTAATAGCAAACAATACATCATGATTCGATCAGTCCAATGATTATTCAACTTCATAAATGAATGCAACAATGTATGTTGGAATTACGTTCTGATCGTAGACATGGATGATTGATTCTGTGTATAGCGTTATCAATAGGAAGCACAATTACCTCGTATGACATTATTGTAATGTTCACGTGAATATGATCCTTTGCTTTTATCTAATCTCGAATCATAATTTGTCAGCGGTATAATCCTCAGAATCATAAACTGCAAGTGAAATATCAAGTGAATGCAACGTTGATCCTTAATTGGTTAATAAACTTTCTTATTAGAATTTATACTTTTCCATCTTACCAAACAAATGAAAAATATATTAAAAGTGGTCCTAATTCGATGGTCAAGGACATTGTTAGTTGTTAGTAGCAATATTAAAAGGTGTAATTATTTATTTAGAAATAAAACATTTAAGAATTGCAATCCTTATGATATCTTTGCAATTTATTGAAAACCTGTAATGAGAATAATGAATAAGATAATGATGCTCAAATCAAAACCGTTGATGCTCAAATCAGCTTCCGTTCACTTTTCCGGGTCTCTTCGAACTCTCTAGCTCCCTATCAGTCGCGTTTCCCCTCGAAGCCAAGCTCTTTGGAGTAGCTGAAACGCTCCAAGAAATTGCAAATTACATTGCTTTATCGTTCTAGGTCAGTAGTTTTATTTCAAACGATAAAGCACAGCGGCGTTCGGGGAGCAAGGCAAGATCTAATTTTTCCTGTACAAGAGAAAACCCATGATTTCGTCGAGAGAAGGTTTAATTTTTTGATTCCATGGAGAAACGGCAAGGAACGTGCCCTCTTTTCCAGTCTCTGTTGAAATAGCAGAACAAAGCTTTGATTTCGTAGAGTCAATAATAAGAGATGATACGCTTTTCTTCCGTTTCGAGTAGTGATCGATCGCAGGTAAACCCCGATTAGATTCCGTGACTGTTCCAATTGTACGTATACGACATTCAAGAACTTCGAAACTTTATTCACATTGAACGGTAGAAAAATTCTTCCTTTCCTTTAAAAATTTCTTTTCATCTTTCATATGCACTTGAAAGGTATGTATATTATTGAAAATAATTTACGCAACTTAGTGCTGCCATTGCTGACGCAAATTTGCAATGGTACTTCTTAGAATTCAATTAGAATGAAAACGTAAAAATAACCACGAGCTATGAGATTTATTCACGCCTCCCCTCTAAAGTCTTGGACTACCTATTTGCATCGGTTTTCTCGAAATTATTCCCCGTCGGGACAATCGAATTAGGCTCGTAATTAGGAAAGAGCCAGTGTCGCATGATTATTCGATATACGCTCGATTTAGTTAATGCACCTCGATTTTCCTTCGCTTTCTATTTCTATTCCTTTAACTTCTACGTCAGACTATCATTTTTGGGAGAAAAGCCTGACATTTTTAGAAGGATTCTCAATTAGCCACAATTTTGATAATATTCAGTTGCAAAATTATGCAGAACCTGTAACAATTGAGACAATCGCAACTCTTTCACAATCATTAGGTCGCGAATATTTATGCAGCTTCATATTTTTACAAATGGTACAATGCTACGCAAGGTACTATACTTTGGATAGTTTATATATCTTTGAGAAACTGAAGGAACTTTTAAACGGGGCGGATTCCAACTTCTAGGAACTGAGAAGAAAGAAGATCTAACAACAGAAACGGTTACCACGAATCGAATCTGAAAACTGCTCAGCGCAACAATTTCGATTGCGAAACGAGCAGCAACTCCTGAGAAAAAAGAGCCGGATCGACTGATCGTTTGCGCCATTTAGCTCGTCGATTTCGCGCGATCGTTTAAAATATTAGTGACGCACTCGTTACCGTTTTCTATTTATCGCGTAACAAATGGCATCGAGCATTTCAGCCAGTGGTCTTTCCATATCCTCTCTTGCCCGCTCTGTTTTCGTCGTGGTTACATAAATTTCCAGGTTTATTCGAATCCATTTTTCGAACGAACAATCAAATCACGGGTGCAATTAGCGAAATGGAGTTTCCGTTGGCTGCTAGAGATCGTTATAAACATGTGTAATCGCGCGATTCAATTTCTGTTTTAAAACAGCGAATTGAATAATACCGCTGTGTGCGTGTGTGTAAATTTGATGGGCATCTCTGAACGGAATTTATTCCCCTGGGAGGTAACGAAATATACAGTGGTGGATTATCGTAAGATAATACTTAAAATGAAGAATATAACAAATATTTAAAATTGGTACTTATATAGAGCGCATTAAGAAGAGAGAACGATACTTGTAAGCTATGATTCTGGATATAAAATCATGAAAAGAAGATCATGCTTCGAAATATTTACTCATCATTAATTTGCACACTGTGGTCAAATTCGAACAGTGTTATTACTAGACTGCGGATACTTACGCAAATTTATACTTTTATGAATACAACTGAAAGAGTAAAACCTAGTTATGGACTTGTTTTATTTACTAAATATTATAACAATTACTATATTTTGTATATTACGTACATTTAGTGAATATTTGCAGACATAAATACATAAAAATTATGAATGTTTGTGTACAAAATGTATCAAATAAGTAAACTGAAAATATTACATAATGTTCGATATAATTTATAATATAAGGTGTACTTTGTGTTATAATAATACCAGTTAAGGAAGAAACGAAATAAAAACAGGAAATTAGAAAAACGAAGAGTAAAGGTAACCTTGTATTCTCGGTTGTTTTTGCACAGAAAATTCGTTCTACGAATTGGACGAATCTAGTCACAGCTTAATTCGCCTGCGTGTATTACGAGTTTCACGATGTGATTGAAAATTACCGGGATTTGCTGGCATTTTTTTGTTATCTTTTCTTTTTCAACGTTCATACCGCTTCCGTTGAAAGCCCACAACGGTGTTTTCCAATTGCGACCAACTTCGATCGTGATTGAATTTGAAATGGAGTCTCGAGAGTAAAGGTAATGGTAATCCTGATGTTTTCGATTGAAATGCAGTCTGGATTAATATCTTGCGGCAAAATCATTTTATATCTTTCCGCTTCGATATCATTATATTAAAGTTAATCTTGATCTTTTCAGAAACTTCAAGTGCACACAAATTTCATATCGTTTAGTAACTAACAATTCACATAAAGTTTTCTCATAAACTAGCTCTTTGATAGATATCCAAGCGGCATCTTGCTTGTTGCATAACCAAGTTATGCCAATTTATTGAAATATCCATTTCTGAATTTGCGTCTATATTACAAAAATCCTATTAATTAAATAATTCATTCTATGCAAGCTAGAATTTCTATAAAAATATAGAAAAGGTTCAAAATATACTTGTCCTAATATTTAGTATGTAAATCGATCTTCTGCTTAGGTTACAGTTCTTAAATTAGTAATTCAAGAGATATAAATTTACACTAATATCCACGGTCTAATTTAGAAATCAAAATATTTAAGTACCACTTATTATATCGTGATTCTACAATCGAGAACTATCGTTTTAAAAGACTCGAGTTCACTTAGAAATAAATATTGTATTAAAAATGGTTATTTAGGACTCCATTCGCTCTTATAGTTAGAAAAATAATTTCGTAAAATTGAATAGAAAATTGCAATTTCCAAGATTCCATTTGTCGGGAAAACGAATATGTCTGAGATCTCGGAACACAGAGTAAAAATAAAAATATCCTCGATCGTTCCTAATGAACGTTCCTCGCTCTTGTGATCGCGTTTGCTGGCCGAGTAATTGTTCGACATGACGAGGAAATAGCATTATAGGTGCGTTGCACTTCACCTCGTTAAATCGAGAAAACCACTTCAGATTGCTCGGCTCGATTCGCGTTTTTCTAGCAGCGTTCAAGGCAAGTGGATGCTTTAATCCCAGGAGCTACGCTCTCGTTCTTCCCGGAATTTATTTTTTACCAAGATGATTGAATCACCGATATGATTAGCGAGTTGAAACTTCGACGGTTGCGTCGCCTTAATTCAGCTATGAAGGGTGGTTAATTGAATAGTTGGTCGCTTGATCTTTTTTCGCTTTCCGTAATTTACTGTTTATCCTTGTTAATAGTAATAATTAACGTAATTGTTATTTTTATTAACCTAATATTTTTAGAGGAATATTAGAACACAGGTATATGGGAATTATTATAGTTTTTAGACGTATTTCAAAAATTTCCATAAGTTTCATAGATATAATAAATTGTAGCGAAAACGTGTTGGAAATATATTTTTAATGTGCTTTAATGCTTTTAAATGTAAATACAATTGTTAAGATAAATAAAGATCATATTATCATATAGCACATTAAATTTTAGTAAACTGTGAGCTATCCATACGCGATTTTCATTATGAGAATAATGTACGGTATAATCCATATGAAAGATCGTTAATTATTATTTATTAAATTAGTATCAATGTACTAAGTTGTACTGAATTAATACGGAAATATAATGAAACAAAATAGGAAACTTAATATACTTGTATTTAATTCTCTAATTACTTGCGATTTAAGTAATTCTATTTGCAATTATTCTTATTTTAATACCCGAGAGAATCTTACATTTTATTCAAGAATATAAAGCAGAAGAAAGTACTGTCTAAGAGACATTACATGCTTTTGCAATACATTTAATATTCTGTGTGCCACCGAAGGATTTATTGCTAGTAGTGTTGGGTTGACTCGAGCATCAACCCGTTTTAATTTATACGGATGTACTTTCTATCTAGATGGCTAGAAGGAGATGGCGACTAATGAATTGCAATTTCAAGGGAGCTCAACCGATGGTAATTCATCGTTATATCGAGAGACGCGACATTTACCTTCCTTTAATCCATCGTTTGCATCATTGCACGGAATAAGTAATTGCACAATAAAATTTATTCAAGGGAAGTTTATCCTTTGAAACTCATCGATTGTGATTCATCGACAGCAACCGCATTCTCTTTTTTCTATTAGCGGTAAAAGTACCGCAATATAAATTCGTTCCATTTATGTATGTGGTGCTCGTTTTCAATTTTATCATATTAAAATTCTATTTAATCGTAAACAAAATTAATATTTCAAGTGTAAGTATTTGCAATACTCTATATTTCAAATATGATAATGATTCTATCGTCCTCTTGTACATCATTTTTCTTCGTTAATTATTCCGAAGTTTATTTTCATAAATAAAATTCAAACAACAGTACAACAGAAGACGAAATTCTACAAATTTGAATAATGATGCATGCGTAGAGCGAGTATTTAGGCAGAAACTCGAGCATAGGAAAGGATCATAGCTGCAATATTCCGACAGTAGTCAAAGGCAGATATAGTCTGACAGTAGTTATGGCCAGAGGCAGACAGCGCAGCGGTCAGACAGAGATTTAAGATTCAGCGAAAATTTCTTATTCGTTTTAAAATTACTGGTCTTTGTTTGAGCATAGTAAAAGCATAGTAGTAGTAAACAAACCTTTGATATTAATCAAATTGTTTAATTAAACTAGTGATTTTAAATTTTATTCCTGTTATCTACTTTAACTCGTATTATATCGAACATCACAAATAAGTAAAATGTTGGTTTTGCAGTAATTATATCCTAATTTTCAGATACATTTCAATATATTAGTTGATATTATTAGCCAAATATCGATTGAATAATAGATTTAAATGTAAAATTTGGCGCGATAACCTTTCTATGGGATAGTAAGAGAATTGAATTTTCCATCCCAACGAAATTAAATTAACTATTCACGAGGCATTAACCTCGCAATAGTAATCTTCTCTTCGCGTGGCACAAGCTGCAATATTGACTTCCATGGATATTAACTCCGATTCCATATAGCGACTGGTAATCGATAATTGGCCGAGGATAAAATATTAACAGAATATTTATGAAGACTCTTGTAACGTACCAGTGAATATGAATAATAAAAATTTGGCGATAACGATTGATAACAATACAAATTCCGCGGAAATACAATTTTAACACGTATTTTAAAAAATGATTTAGGAATATAAAATATTATATGCGGAGAGTTTAAAAAATCGCGAATACCGAGCTATTCGTGTGAGAATTTGCGACACTACACTAATTAGGTATAAAACAAATTCTGCAGAATAATTCAACCAACTTAAATAGACTTTATTAAACAAATCTTCAAATATTCGAAACTTTCTCCCTTGAAATTACAGTAACGAGAATGCGCTTTAACTTTCTGGCAGAAAAATTTCCCAACATAAGGAATCATGTCGTTAAGTCGTTGACAATTTAATCTTCTAAAAATCGAATTACATTGAAAGCCCTTACCACAAGTAACACATCTACTAGCATTTGCCAAATCGCAAGAATGAACGTGCAAATAATATCTTCCTAGCGCATACTTCCATCAGGCCAGAGAAATTACGAAGAGTCGATTCCTATCTAAACCGATTGACATTCCTACAACCTCGATTCGTCTCCCTGGCACGAATCGGCCATTAAATTGAATTACCAGCAAAATTAAATTTTTCTTCAACGACATTTTCTGGGTCTTCTCCAATTATTCCATCTTAGCGCCTCTGTCTTCGATTTGAATTTCAGATAAGGTCTTAATATTTGTAGTCGTAAAATTTTGAAAACATTAAATAAATGGATTTTCTCAACATGTAAATTTTACACAACATCGACTTTCTGCATAATTTCGAACTTATATTTATATGTGTCATGATAGATTTCAGCGTGGATTACTTTTCGTTCATAGTGCATAAATTATAATGCTTCTTTATACACGTCGATACTATCCACTCTACATTCATAAAGTCAACAGATGTAAGATAGAGACCGATGTTAATTGTTCATAATTACAAGCTGATATTAGACGAAGATTCCATCTTTGAAAGCTTGTTAGAAGAAACTTTGAAGCCTTTTTGCATTACTTGTGTTTTCTTCCATACTTTAATCATACCGCAATATCCGTAGAGCAGAAGTTTAGCTTCTACTGAGATCGAGGCATAAAATCTGATCTATCTGACCGTGTAATTAAAAGTTTTAAAAATCGCCTCACTACCATGATAGCTAGGAACGCATTACTTTATTTTTAATCCCATCTTTCAGTTGTATTATCAAAGGAACAGATTAAAGCTATCTCTTATCATTTCCGAGTTATTAAATTATTTTATAAGTTAGAACCTCGTTGATCTGTAAAATATCGACGAGATATCATTAAATTTCTATATCTCAGAGTCCCTGGAGCTACTATTAAGATCTTCGAAGTTCTAAATCTGAGCTCACAGAATCTTCGAAGTCCCAAAACACTTATGGCTTACGATACTCGAACTCTAGGTTTCCTAAAGGATCCTGGATCTTTCCTAGGATTTTTCGAAGTCTCCCTCACGGATCAGGCACATGAATTTCCAGATCTTAGATCAATATCTTTCACAGGTTTATCCAACCTGGATTTTTCCCAGTTTTATTACACGTGATAAATTTTATATATAAAGTTATAAATTCATAACTCAACGACATTTGTAGCTGTGATATTTGGTTGACGCATACAAGATGTTTCTTAAAATAAACGTGCTACACGTGATTTCTTCGGAACATTAATCCATTTATTATATATGTTAATCAAAGCAATTTTGTTTCTAATTCGTTCTCCTTATGCTAATCCTGTTCTACGATAAACAGTAGCAACTTCATCAGAGTTAACTATACCATCTTTCCATAAAACAAATATCCTTAATTCCTTTTCGTGGCTGAACAGCGAAATCGTCGAACTTTCCAAACTGCTCGAACAGCTGTAAACAATTACGATGACTGTAAAAACAAACATCAGCAGAGGGGTAAGACAAAAATTGGATCTCGATGGAATTTGTCACAAAGAAATATTCCATCTGTACCTGAAAATTAAAACAATTACTTCGACCAGATACGTGCATTTTTCTGCGAAAGCAGTCGTCCAGTATTAAACGCACTCTGCTTAACCGCTTTCTTCGTCATTAAAGCGGTGTTAAATTATATAATTACCGAGATACTGGTAGCTAAGGAACGTCACACATTGTATGAAATCTCGAGAGAGAGTTGTAGCGTTGACGATGGCGAAGAATTATTGGGCCGAGTTATTAGGGAGCGTAATTTCCGCTCGTCGCGTTTTGTGCATAACAGAAGCGTTGAATTTTAATAAAGTAAAAAAATATATATAATAATATAATATAAAATAATATCGGTGGTATAGTAATTGCAAAAATATTGCAATTCTTATAAGATTGTATGCTACTAAGTAAGAGTATGTAGACATTTGCTTATCCTTGATAAAATGCAATTTAATTACAAAATTACAAGATTTGGGATAATTTTATTCCTTGCTAGAGGTGTCGTTAAAAATGTTGTAACACAATGAAATTTACTTTTAAATGATAATAAAAATTTGGACATTTATAAATATGAAATATTATGAAGCAGTTTTATTTAAGAAGCAATTAACAAGTTCCTCGGCATATAATGGTGCTATGGTAATTTGAAAAATACAACATTCTAAAGAAAATGAAAATTTTCATTTCAAAATGATAGAATTTATGTGCGATAACTTCAACAGGATACTTCCTTTCTGCTATGTATAACTTTCTGAACCTGGTCAGCACCAAAATGAGAAAATATAAATCTTATACAATATTTGCCTTTTTCGCCTATCGAAAAGTACAATAATTCTGATTTGCAAGGATTCTTCTGCATTTATGCGTATCAGAATATGAGAACAAGTTTTAAAAATTAATCATATTAAACTATTTTTTAAATTAACGATATATCATTTTTTTAAATAAAAAAATAACTATTTTGTATTATCAAAAAATTATTTAATAACATGAAGACCTAACTGAACAATATATTTATATTATATATTTGTATAATTTTAAAAAGGAAAATTTTTTGAACATTTTATTTAAAAAAATATACATATTCTTCAATTAGTTATTAAAGCTTTGAAGAACTATAAATTGAAGCATTTGAAATATCACTTTTTCCAAAGAAAACTTTAATAGCACCAATTTAGTTTAGTTTCTTCAAAACACTATATACTTCATGAAAGTAATTTGGATTTGATTTAATGCACTTTCCCAACGATTAATCCAGATTTATGAGAATTATTATCAATTCTAGAATTAAAAGATGCTTGGAATCAAACCGTTGTAGTTTCTTTATTTATAATTTCTTTTAAAATAATTCATCCATATATAAAGCCATCTACACGAAATACAGAACGTTTCTAACGTTTCCCAAATTCACATAAGGAAATTGCTCGGATATTCTAATTATTCATAACGTTCAGTAATGACATTTGATTATTTTTATTTTAAATAAAAGAAAATTTCGTAACACGATAGACATGATCTGTAGCAAATTTCTTCTTCTTTAATACGATTCATAATTAACGATAGTCGAAAATTTTATGAATAGTATTCATCGAATGCGAACTTTGAAGAAATAATCAAATTATCAAATATTCTGAGAAAATACTATTAATATCAAACTACTATAGTAGTGTACTGTTAATATATATATATATATATAATATGTATAATATATAATATATATAATATATAGTATACTACAATATATTGTTACTAAAATGACAGGAAAAGTCAAAAATAGATGCTCAACAGAAATGGAGCTATCATTGCTTATTTCGTGACACAAGTCTTCATCTCTCATAGGAAGAAATTTTAAATCGATAAATATCTACCAGATATTTCATGACGTTGATTCATTTCTCGATATCCGAGTAAAATTGCATCGATGTTCGTTGACAGATTAAACTGCGTTTCTAAAATATATTTCCACGGTAAAGAGGAGCGTCGTATTGCATCGCGTTGCGTTGCATCGCCTCGCGCGATATACATATGTATCTTCATCAGGCAGCACTGTAAATATTGTACAAGCAAACTTTAACAATTTTATGCAAATAACATCTGTCGTGAGTGTTTCCCAAATGGCGTTCCGTTTCGATCTTCCTTATACTCTGAATCTTTAACAGAGCTTAGCATATTGCAAGCGAATTTTTATCATTGCCGACGTATAGTCTGTCACTTATTACAGTTACATTTAATATTCAGACACAGTACTATCTCTATCTTTGTTACTTTGTAGAGGAGATATTCTAAATATCACGTTGCTTTCTATTCTTTTCGAGAATATGAACCATTTATTGTCACTTGAAAATACGTAAACAATTTCTTAATATCGTTTAATTATATGTGCAATAGATTTTTAACAAAAACATAGGTTCTCCTTTTTGTTTCATGAATTCGATGTCTTCTTTATATTTTCTAACGGTATCTGCTATAAATAATACTAATAATTGTGCAAGTTCGTGATAACTTTTCAACTTTAAGTAATAAATTACAAGTCGTCTCTTATCGGAACTATAAACAAAACTTACATTATTCTTTCCTTTCGTGTCTTTCTCGTGTATTTTATAATTTTAAAATGATTCGAACAAGATCTCAGGTCGAAAAGCCATTTATCATCTACGTAATAACGTAATATTGTCGTAAAAATATTTCTGATTCTATATGCTACTTGAATTATTATATGCTGTTTGAATTAGGCTCTCGATCGAAGTTAATTCAACCAAAATAAAAGAAACTCTTTCAATTAAATAATTCCACGACGAATCGTTTCACGCTGTTTAGTATAAGATCGGAACTACTTCCAAACTAGTTCCTCTTTCAAAAATTTCCAGGTTTTCCACGACTGCAATTAAAAACACCGTTGCAACATGGAAAAATCGTACCGTGTTGATTTTTTATATTAGGAGCGTCTACTTTTCAGAACAACTTTAGATTCTGCACGAGGTTCTTGCGTCGTCTCGAGGATCGACCCGCGTTCAATTTCGTCGACGATTCCATAGCTGCGAAGGATTATGGTCACTGGCCGGATAATGGAGCAACAACTGGAAATTCCAAGTTTTCAAAATATTGTCGGGGAACGCGTTCTTCTCGCGATAGCGGCGAAGTCAATTTCAAGTTTGATAGGAAGAACGTGTGATAACAAATAAGAGCCGAGGTGGAACTTCGCGAAAAGATGAAAGTTAGCTGCAACGTTAAAAAAGAATCGTTTGTGGGAAAGGTCCCGGTTTGAAAACGCGGAATGAGAGAAAATTCGTATGTAGATGTTGGAAAATGATGAAAAATGTAAGAATGGTGAAAAGTTAATTTTACTGTAACATTTTTCAAGAATTGTTTGTCCCTTTTTAAATTTAGAAACAGTAACAGTAGTTTACGTTCTAGTTCACGTTGCTATTTTCCCTTTGTTGTTATATTAACAAATTTTATTTTCTATTAATCATTCACGCGATCTATTCATCACTCTCGCATAAAGCACAAAGTAAATCTCAAACGTTAATAATTCACAATACGATTATTATTTAAAAATATGTAAACCAATCAAAAGTAAATTAAGATTAATTGGGAATTATTTATATATTAAATTGACCTGCGTTCAAACTGGAACGTCACGGTAGATCGGTACAATCAACGAGTTCCTCTGTCATTATTAGGAAACTAAATCAACAAATTGTAAAAGCAAATAAAACCACGTAAAGAGGAGTAGGAAGCTATTTCCGACTAACGCGGTATACGTTGGAACGTTCGCTTCAACGGAGAACAATACGAGGAAATGCGATGATGGTGAACACGCGGAAGAGGAATAGCAGCGTCCGCTTAGACGACACGATACGAAATTTTAGTTCCACCTCCGTGAACAATACATGCAAATTCACCGAATAATCCGACGGTGAATCGTTGTCGCGGTTTCCTTGCCACATTTGCGGTGGTATACGACATCGACACCCATTGTTCCAGCACGCGAACCAGAGAAAAGCGATGGTGTACAAAGGATTCTTGGGTAATAACGCGTACGAGTAGCCGGTCAAATCGGACGGTCGTGTCCGTGTCATCAACAGGTTTATCAACAGGTGAAAATGCCGATACAAACGCGGTCGACGAGTGAGGAAAAGCGTAAGCTTGAATGGTGTCGTTCGCACGTGTAACCTGTGACAGGTGAACTGTGCAGCTTGGGAAATTTTCAGCTACGTCGCGCGGTGAATCGATAAAGCCACTTACGCTGGAATGGTCCGCAACATTGCACTGCCCAGCCGTAATCGCTACCCCAGGTGTGATCTTGACATTTCAGAATTCAGAAAGTGGAAATATTCAAAAAAAGCCTTAAAGGATATATATTTAAAATTTTCCATCAGAACGGTGAAGTCACTCATTGAGTGTTATGCTGTTATAATCGATTTGAGCGTTTCACTCATAAGCGTTAATTACATAGTTTGGTCCACTCATGAGGGTTAATTACATAGTTTGGTCCACTCACGAGGGTTAATTACATAACTTGGTGCAATTGCGAGAAACATCTTGTATAAATCTGTCTTCCTGTAGGAATCTCTGTATAGATAATTGTAAATAGTTTATTTCCAAAGAGCACAAGTCCTTTACCTGGTTCAAGAAAAGTGTGAAACATGCAATTGGTTCCATGTAGCCACTTAGCAGGCAAGAAAAATGTCGTAGTGGCTTGTTTAAATAATCGTACGACAAATTGACCGCCGTGTCCGAGAGAAACGCAACCGAAGAAACAAAACGGAAACATTCAGTGTCGTAGCCCGGAAAAAAGGTTCCACAAGAACGGGCAAGAAGCTAGTACGTTTCTCTGTTAGGAGAGAAATCTAGCACAAAAACCGTGGCTGGAGAAACGAGGAAAGTCTGACACGCGACGAACAAAGGATAATTTATAAAAGTCGTCCACAAAAAACGTACCATGGCCGAATGACAAAGCTTTGTTGGGAAGTCCTTTGTTTTTTCTTCACCTTTTGTTCCTTTTTCCTCGAATTTCTTTTTAACCGCTACTAACGGTCTCAGGCTGCTTGAAAACTGTTCGCAAGACAAAGCAATCATATTGTTAATCGAGAAAGTTTCTCAATAATCCTTAAGGCTTCTTTCTGCTCGTGATGATTTTTGGAAATTTTTCTCGAGAAAACATGATTACATATATATACGCCAATACTAAGTGATGATGCTAACGACGCGCGTCGTTTCAATTATTTGAGCAGTGCAGCCTTTTAGTCGGTTGCTGAGATTGCGCATTAATTGGGCAATACAAAATGATTCGGAGAAGCACGCGGCGACAAAAGGGAAGATTGCGCGAAGAGTAATTGAATACGAGTCGTAAACGGTGACCGATGCAATTCCGGTAGAGCAATTAAAAGCTGGAGCGAGTCGCGATAGCTACTCCTAGGAGCCGGTGAGTCCTTGAATTAATGGGACTAACACACGTGAATCACACGAAGAACGGTTCGACCGCGTCGATTTAAAATTACGGCTATTAATATCACTCGTTTCGCGATCGAGAACGGATGATCGAACGCGATGATTTGTCACTGACTAGAACTTGTGCGAGTTTCAAGCGCTTTCTCTACTTTTTTCTCTTTTCTCTTTTCAGGCGTTTTACGGGTTGAAAAGGGAAGAATTGTAAATTATACGAAGATTGCAGGAGAAAAGTGTGATAATCTCTGCAAAATATACATGCACTTGTACTGAATATCGCGTAATTTCTGTATACCAGAGAATTTTCTTACGAATGAATATATTACGTTTATTATACGAATGTTTCTGGAATTTCGTCAACGTGTCACGACTGTAACGATTGAAATGGTAAAATTTGAAATCAATTGGCAAATGTGTATAGAAGTTACGAGACATATGTACGTTTTATTGATATTGTCAATAATTAATTTACTGCTCAAATACTTTGATGATCTTTGCAAAGTGTATGTTTCCAATAAATATCTTACAACTTGTACATACATTTTTAGATCAGTTTCAAATTTCACCAATATAATTACGATAGTCGAGTGTCATCGCAGTGCTAATGAAATTTCGAAATGTTTTGTATAACATGTACATAAAAAGTTTCAAAGAGCGTTCGAATACTTTCACGAATCACTGTATATATATTTTCAGACGTGTTTTTGTTTATTTCGTCAATATAGCGGTGACAGTGGATGGACAGTCTCGTTACAGTGCCAAAGAAATTCAAAATTCCAAAATATTTTGCACAAGACACATAATATGTTCAGATACTTTCGTCAGCTGCTGGATGTATACCAGTAGTCATTAAATTATACATTCGTTCATAGTACCAACATTGATATAGAGTGTTGATTAACATCTGACGATGCGTATTTTCGAAATAATCTAAAAAAATGAACATTTCTAGAGTTTCGTACATGCCAATACCAATTATGAATTAATAAAAATCAAACTATCAGCTATTGATATGTCATTGATATGTGGTGTATAAATTGCTCTAAATATTATTGTGTTTAAGCTTCATTGTTTTCGAATGAGAATCAAAGGCATGAATTCATACGTATAAACCAATTAACAGGTGAGCGTGCGGTGACACGCTTCCTAATTCTGACAATTATTCTGCTTGCTGCCTGAGCCCACGGATTACACAACTCTCGCCTGGGATGGTGTTAATGGGAAGCTGAGTTATGTAAACAAGCCGTGATCGTGCATCAATCGAGCATTCAGAATGCGCCTTCGATTATTGTACAGAATGTCTCTAATTTATTAATCGAAATTCTTGTCTTGCGCTATTTACATCGTTTCCGATAAATATTGAATTTCACGTTGAATGAAAGTATTAACATTTGATTTTTCTCAATAAAACTCTATTATGATATATCTCGTTCTTCGTTTATAATTCAACCATCGTCATCTTTCAATTGGAAATCAAGAATAATTAAAAATTATTGTTTCTACCTGTCAGATATTTTGTCCTCGATGATGGTAGTTTCCAATTGTGTCTTGATTAATGGGAATTTGTAATTTATTGCCATGTCGAAGGAGTTGAGATCCTTCAAGCTGAGGTCAGACTATTCCAACCGTGACGAAACATTCGTACAACCTTGAATTTCGATAATTTGGAGACTCAGGAATAGGAGTTTTAATGGCCGTAATTTGGTTAAATGTTTTAGGAAGTACTCTCCATGGTTCATGTGTTTACTGCAAACAATTAAACTTTTCAATTTGCATAACTTCTATAGAATTTGAAAAGCGTTATTGAATTAATTACTGTGAACTATAATGAAAGAAGTTATAGCACACACTTATAATAAATATTAATCCTTTGTAGTTGAATGTTCCTTCTATATGGTTTGACAATTACAAAGTTGTTGACAATTACAATTACAGTTGTATTGCTACATATTAGTTAAAAATATTTAATTTGATAGCGTCATAATGTTATACATAACTATGACGATAGCAGAGAATAAAATCAATGCAAATCGATTTATCCGTAATTTTATAATTAAATTACATTTTTTCAAAATGACCAAACACTTTTGAGCGGTAGAATGCGTCCATACATGTTTATGTTATTATCTTCCTTAACATTGTTTTATTTAGTATATTCCACATATTTGATCTTCAATGATCGAAATCGTAATTTCTGTTCGTGCCGCGCATAATTGAAATTACTTTACGCGCGAATTACAGTAATTAACGCTATTGCCACTGCAGTGGAACGGCAAGTGTTTGTTACAAACCAAAATGTGCAAAGTTCCTATTTATGGTTTTCAGCAACCGTGACCGAATTAATCAGTCGTGAATAATCTCATTTATTTCCATCATCTTTCCCACTTAAGTACACTTTTTTACTAATTAAGCTTGCGTTACAAATAATGCCACGCGGTTATATCGATCAAAGATAGAAATAAATATCTTATAATGCTCATTATGTTTTGTAAAAACTTTGTCTTCTGACACAATCTTTCGTTTCAATACATCAAGCAATTCAAGATAAAGAATGCACCTTGTGTATCTAATTTTATATCACATACCATATATTTCCTTAAAATAATTGAAACAAGATCAATTCCTAATTGTGTCAAACTTCGTAACAAAACGAAAACTCAATCGATCGTAAGCCCCACTCACAAAAAGAGCTACGCGCAAAATATTGTTTCGAATTAATCTTCCGCAAACATTACAGTAAATTAACCTCATGGCAAATCCACTCGAGAACGCTTAAGCACCCATTACCGATACTAGTCGCCACAAAATTACAACTTACCGTGTTTGGCATAAATCTTCATGATCCATTCGCTCGAATTTTATCTCATAGTCTATTCCAAGTCTCTTCCAATTTCCGTAAGAATTATTTCACGCTCGCGCCCCTGTTGAGACTCCGTGGGGCGTCTATAAATTTTCATTGCAAGCTAAAAAGAGCGAGACACAGAGAGAAGGGACAGTTCATGGTCGTAAAGCACCTGTTTTGCCTTTAGATAAATTATAGCGCTATGCCCGTGACCGTGCGTTCAACCTCGCCGGAAGTAGTGCACAACGGGACGCCTCTCGTGGCAGGATATTACCGTCTGCATGTATCTTCGGTATCCGCCCGATTCTCCGGTGTGCCCTTAAGGATGTCCGTGCGAATTTATCCTATCGACGACTTGCCGCACCTTCCGGAATGATATCTCGCCCCGTTGCTTCGAGAGACCACGATCAACGCCAATTTATACCGCTGGATGTTTGTTGCGCTTCGTTCGATAAGCTCCAAGCGAAACGGGTATTTTCAGTATTTACGATAAGTTTGTGGTCGTTTAAGAGGTTTTACGCTTCATAAACTGTAACGTGCTACATACGCTGTACACTGACATTGACAGTTGGAAATTGATGTTGCAATAATTCGCATATTTACCATTTAATATGGAAGATTTAAATCTGTAATACTGTACTGACTAACTTGAATGATTCTAAAAGTATTTATAACGCGTTAGAGGTTTTTAAACATATTGACTTATTCGATTCCACATAAACGAGAGCCACTTAATCTTGTAAATATATAATTACCAATTATGTACTTTTGGTGATCACTGATGATTTTATTGTTAATGAGACCGCTTTAATCAATTAACTGCAGAATTTAGTCCTAAAAATCTCTCATAGGCTGCGTAAATAAAGTCAAGCGATGACGAGTGTACACGTCAAACGCAGAGCAAATGCTGCTATTATAAATTTTACATCAAAATTAAGGCAGAACGATGATGGCTTACATTTTTATTCGACAAAATTAACAATTCATTGTTGAAGAAATTATTGTTATAGAATATTTCAAAGTTGCAACAAAATAATAAAATTCATAAACAAGAAAAATTAAAAAAGAAATATAAGGAATTAGTCAGTTAGTCTTTTCAGAGTGATATTTTTCGAAACAAAGTACCACACAAAGTAACGTTTCACGAGCGAAGCACCAGTACCGCGACTTCTTACGAATTTCATTTTTTAAACACACGACGCATCTTTGAAGTGAATTTGCTTTTGATGATATAGCTGGTATAAAATTAGAAAAATGTTTTCCGATGAGTAGGTTTTGCAGTTGAACTCGCAGTTGATCAACCAGCTTTCGAAATTTGTGTTTGCTGAATTGCAAATTCCGCAATAATTTGTTCGGCACGTTCGACCAAAAAATTTAATCGATTTGGTTTTCCGTTGTTTTTTTTTATGATATGTATGAGTTCAAAAACATAACAGCTACAAGATGGAAAAATATTTTCTTGTAGTACTTCTATTACAATACATAGCAGTTTACTGGCAATATAAAGTAAACATATAGCTACATGATATTTTTATTTCTTCTTATCAAAATTTGGAGCTTTATAATAAACGGTAATTTTTTATTCTGTGCGAAAAGAGTACACGTCAAACACTGTTAATTGATTAAAGAAAAATCATCAATAACTAAAATAAATATTGCACTGAATGTATGTAATACGTAAATGTATACGAAATATCCGAAATACTTATATTTTTAGATTCTCTTCTTTAGTTGTATTCGCGAAAATATGCGTTTGTAAAGAAATTCAACCAATAATAGTAGGGTGTAAATTAGCTGTGATAATTCTAAATTGATGTAATAATTCCATCGAGAATTTTTGTGTATTTACGGAGAATTTAAATAAGCAAGAGATTTAGATTACGGTACACGATTTCTTCTACATTTTTTCCTCTAAAGATGAAATTAAGAAATAGAAGGGAGAGATGAAATATTATTCTTTTCCTTCTCTCCGGTTTCTTTTCTTTCTTTTTGCAAGATTTTTTATCACCTCTAACCGTAATTAATTTGGTACCTGTTCGAGCGACAATAGATTTACGCGTCAATGAATACTCTCGTGGCATTCATCTGTGGTCATGCAATTGCTTTAGCTGTTACTTCTCTGCTACCGTAAACCACAGATTAAGCTGAAAAGCAGAAGGCATGTTTGGAGCCGTCGGTATGTGAAAATGTGAAACGATTGGGGAATAGTAATTAAAAGTATTATGCAAATTGTTATACACTACAGAAATAGTGTGCATCGAAAAAAAAGAGAAAGAAATAATTTCGAAATACGACCATGAATTTTTTAATTAAGGCATTAAAAAATATGATAAACTTCTGTTACTGCAAAAATATTACAAATACATCATGACGAAATAGAAAGTCTGATTATTGTTTAAAAGATACAATCAAACCAATTCCAAATCCCTCAAAAGAAATATCCACCAAAATCATTTAAAACTTCATAATATTTCGACAAATCCCTTAACCCACCCAGGTTAACATGGCAAAAGCAAACATCAACATTTGCTCCACCACCCTTGGAAACGAAGCAAACAAATCCCGACATTTTAGTTGGTCCAACCTTTAGATCCGTCAAAATGAAGAATGTCATCCTCAAATACCAAACAACACAATCAATAAAATTCTAGCTCCTGACTCCTTCCACCGTCACTTCTACCCTTTTCGTAGAGTCTTCTTTAAAAACTTAAGACAAAACAAAAGAGAAAATGGAAATGAATTGCTTCTTCTCCTCCTTTCTCCCACTTGTCGATGACACACTTTTACATCGTCGTAACGACGCGACGTCTCCCCACAGTTTGTAAATATTGACGGAAATTCTAAAGAGAACAAAGAGAAAAAAACGAGCAAAAAGAGTTTCGTAGACGGAAAAGCACACACAGAAATCCTGCAAAGTGTACTGTTATATTTTCATTACACCGTCGCGTCGCATTGTCGTCTCAACAAACAGACTGAGCTGCACCTTCTCTGCGTTAGCTTTTTGGCGAACGATACAAGTTCATCTGCACTCAGAGTCCACGACGAAACAATTTCTAGGCGTTGGAGTCACCATGTTAAAGCCGCCCCCGCAGAATTTCTTTTGACTTTGTCTTATGACTGGGAAAACAGGCTGGGACAAAGATTTCGGTTTCGATTCTTTCGATATGTGTAATTTCTTCTTCTGTATGAAGTATTTCTTCTTCAAATCGTTCATCTCGATGCTCATCTTATCCATGCCTATCCTGTACTCGCCCATTTGAACCTCGTACATGCTCAACTCAGCTAGTAAACACTGAAAAAAGGAATAGTATAACAAATACGATCAGATTGACGATAGGCAAAGAAATCTTGAATCTCGCTTTTCCGATATTTTATGATCATTAATATAAAATATAAATTCTCACTAGAAACAGTTTTGTAAAGAAATTTATTTTTATACCTTCACTTTCTTCCCCCTTTCGCGCAATGCTTTTTGAGTTTTATTGAGAGAAACCATGGCCTGAGGTCCAGGATGCTTCGACAGAATTTCACGTAGATTCATATACAGTTTCTCGGTGTCTTTTATTTTCTTCTCTTTCTCGATCATGTCAGCTGCCATTTTTATCACTCGCTTTTGCAGAATTTGTATCTTCTTCAAAAGTTCGTAGGTACTTGGATCGGAACCCTGTTAAAATTTAATAGATATTTCATTAAAAAAGAAAATCTTTACCTCTTAGGTAAAGAGTGTCGACGATATAGATAGCAAAATCTTGATGATGTATTCTGTTATTTCCGAGGATCGGAACTACGTATCTCTTTTAAATCGTTTCTAGCGACCCCTTTAAGAAAATTTTAAGCATTCCCACGATATTTCGTCATAAATAAATAAAAATTGTTGTATTTTAAGATAAGAACTTCTTGAATCTATATTTATGTAAAAATTGACGAAACGTTAAAAGTTTTTGACTGTACGTGACAAGTGCAACAAAAGTAGATCGCACGTGGCAGATAGAAGGAAAGTAGGTTACACGTGTTAAGTGATAGACGAAACTCTTTCAGATAACGAGATCTACATAGTTGTCATTCCATAACACTACCGAAAGGGTGTAGATATATGCGATAGATACGGTTCGGACTTTTGGGCACGAAGATTACTTGTGCGAAAAGTATGAAAAATAAATCAGTTCACGTTTTCGATAATATTACGTGTCAAAGATAAGAAAATGTTCGCATACTTTTAAACGATGATGTATAATATTAAAAATAATGGAGACATCAAACCTCAAGCTTCCTCCATCTGTGAATGTTTAACGGCGTTTGCACTTCCTCCTCTAGCGCCATCACTTTCAATCTCTCTCTTGTCAAGTCGTGATTCAAATGGAACACTTCGTTACGTAGATCGCTCATATTCTGAATATTCTTTATCAGCAGAGTCTTCTCTGTCCTCAGCTTCTTCACTTCCAACTTCAACAGCCTAATATCCTCCAGCCTTTGATTATACTGAACCTCTCCTCTCTGAAGGGTTCCATGCAAAACCTTTATTCTGCTGTATTGAAGACTCAGCTCGTCGTTTCTTCGGACCAGTTGCGTGCCCAACATATCCCTCTCATTCATTATATTGTCGATATCCTTCTTATGTCGTGCAATGTCCGATTCGGCGCGCTGGATCACCTGCCTCAAGCTCTTTTCCTCCTGCTTCATCGACTCGATCTCACGTTTTTGCTCCGACACCTCCTTGCGGCTGGATTGCAGCTCGACTCTCAACCCTTCTCTTTCCTTTTCTACTTTATTGCGTACTGGAAGGCAAATCGTAGCATGAAAACTCGCCGAAATTCTTGTCCTTTCGAAATTTTGTTAAATACTGTTCTCCTTAGTTAAAATCGTCCATTTAGCATTTTTGTTGCTATCTTTGCTTCTCTGTATTCAATCAAAAATATTCAGACATTATTTCAATAACAATCTGTATAATACAATTTTGCTTGAAAGGTAAAAAATACGGAGATCTTCAAATATTGGAAAATATGAATATATCATTAAAAAAAAAACGTGTAAAAGGTGAAAAAGAAATCGTGAATAGAATATTTTGTTATTTATCAAAAAACTTTCTGATCAGGGAAGTCCACTTTAACAGCTTAACCACCTTCCCCAACACAGTTTAACAATTAAAACTTATCCACAGACCCGTATTCACTAGATCCCTTTTCCTGCCTGCAACAAGCAAACCAACTTCCCTAACTTTAGCCAAACATTGGCTCGATACCAAAGAACGAGGCCAACTGTACAACAGAAAACCGCCAAAACTCAATTAACACATTATCACAGGTTAAGTGTTGTTGAAACGCGTATCAAACGGTTGTCAAAAGCGAAGAAGACGGCTTACTGAACTCCTCTTTGATCAGTTGGCCCTCCTTGGTGACGATGTCCTCTTTCAGCTGCTCGATTTGGTGGCTTAACACCTTCAGTTTGTTCTTCAACTCCTGTATCTCGTCGTGCGCCTCTGTCAGGCTTTTGCCACATGCGTTTCTCTCAGCCCGAATAGTCTCGAACATATTCTGCTGCTGACGGTACTTAGCCTCGGCTTCAGCTAGCCGCTTCTTGTAGTTCGAGATCTCGACTTGCTTCAGTTTCACCTCGCTTATGTATTCCTCCACCTATTAACGCGACCAAGTTACACGACTCGATTAGTGACGTATGCAAATCGACGTGCTCGTTTCTATACGCTGGTGGTGGAGATGTTGCATGAACATGAGCAAGTTTTAACACTTATGACGGCAACCAAGTTCAAATTATTATTAAAATTTAATAAATTCTATACTGTTATACTGTTATACTGTACAACGTCTTATTATATTCAGTTAATTTAGAAAAGTTATTTTAATATTAGTTTATAGATATATATTGTATAGATTCTATCAAAAATTGTTTTGCAAGTTTAGTCGAAGTTAAAAGTAATAAGTTAAGAATAATTGTATACATATAGTAAACTTAGTAAAATTCAAAATCTATGTAAAATTGTAGTGTGTTAAACATAAATCCTACCAAAAATGATAATTTTAATTTACCATAAAAATGAAGTTTAATAAGCTTTATATTATACTAACAATTGCATAGCACAAGTAAATTTGAAGCTCTTAATATCTGAAATTTTTGCATGCATTTCAACGTAGAATACCCAAAGAATGGAGATCACGAAGTTTTTTATAATATTTTCGCTAATAACTAAAGAAATTATTGAAAGAAATATAAAATCAGATTCTCGATTACCCGGTTGACCCATGAATGTTAAACACTATCTCTACGTTAAGAAATTCATATAATGTCACAAACTTTGTAACTTTATATTGTTACAAGAAGGAAATACTGCCATTTCTAGTAACGAGATGTTCCTGAGAACTAAAATTTACGAAAATGAGTCATCTAAAAGGACATAACCGTTTCGGCATTTGACGATGAGTGTAACGAAAACCTTGTGTCTTGTTACACCAGAATAGTTAGTAGTTATATAATTCACACCTTAGTCGAGTAACACTGTGTATGAATAATGGATACTCCGCGCGTGGAAGGGCGCGTAGAAAGTTTGTTTGACAAGCGTTTTAGTAGCTGAGTGTCAAGTACGAAACGTTAGAATTTAGAGCAACAGAATTTAGAACGGTGTTACAGAGTGGAAATTCAACGATTAGCGTGAGAAATAACACATTTGTTTATTGCAAATAAAAGAAAAATTTCCAGCTACATTTTCACTCAATTTTTCCACCAATATAAATACCTTTTATAGAGGAAAACTATTGATTCACTGGAAATATTTCGCAACGTTACGTACGTGCTATAAAAGACCAAAAATTTTTTTGGAAATTTAACATACGTTTCATCTGTAGATATTCGCACAAAGCTATTGAAAAGGGTACTAGAAGAGGATCATAGTACTATTAGGTGTAATCGCTATTTGTAAAGCGTTTGGATCAAATTCTACCCTTGCGTACAGTGTAGATCCTATCTCTGGTAGCAGTTACTAATCTAGTATTAATTACAATTTCATGTACAATCATGAAATGAGCAGGTTATATACATCGGATTGTACTGGCCATATACGCCTATCTATATGATGCGGTTACACACGATGCGTTCAACCGCTGTTAAGACGCTATTTCCTCGAATACAGTAAATTCAATTTATTACATATCTGCTTATCAATATATACTCATCACACGTGTATGTTTGTACGAGCTGTATCAGTAAATCTAATGAAATATCATTTAGAAACTTATAACAATAGTCAGTTAATGATTGACGTAGATCAAAAATACAACTAAACAATGCACCATATTCTGTAATGAAATTTCTGGCATATCACTGGTACATTAAAAAGAAAAAACTCTATATAGCGAATTTAAAAAATATCAAGGTTTACGTACATATGTCTATATTCAACAATAATGGTGACAAATATCGTAACGAATTATTTTACATTACCTAGTTTTATAACTACAGATACAAAACCTCCACAAGAGTCTACCTTTACTCGATCAATATTCAATCTTTGCTACATCAATAAAAATTGTAAAGCGATGCAAAGACTCTAAATTGATCAATTTCCTCGAAAGGAGGAACGTTAGGAAAATACAGCTACTTTGCTGTACCAAATCTTCGTGATGAATTGTCAAATCATACAGAATTAGACCAAAAAAGCCCATTAATAAGAAGGTTATAAACAATTTACCGGAGTCACTCCTGGAATGATGGCCTTATCTGGTCGCAAATCTTTCGAAAGCACGACGGATCTCACGACTAACCCTGAGCAAACCTAAAATGAACGACCGACCTATGTCTACCTTTACCTCCCGCTGGCCGGCAAACCGTATATCCGTCAGTGCAATTCGCTTGATGTCTGTGCACACAGCAACCGTACCCGCTTGCCGATCGCTCGGCTGCACGTCTACCATACAACTTGGCTGACAGCTCACGCTATATCAACACCTATTATTAGATAGATGTTTAACAGCATGTCTACCTCTACTACTTCCATTATACCCGATTACGCAGTACACCTGAATAATTCCGCTTATCCTATCGCATACGCGCCATTTTCGATTTGCATGAGCAGCGGGAAGCTTGATCGATCGCGATCGCGTGTGATAAATGAACTTTATCGAATTCCTGAGGGTTTTTGACAGGAAAGAAGATTTATCGGTCAGACGGTAACATTAGAAATAGCAAATTCACCACGACATCTAATAACGAGTTCCAAATTTTTGTTCCCACCAATTGCTAAATATATGCAAGTTTCTTTAACGGTAAAATTAATTTTTATTTTCATTACATGGTTATATATATATATATATATATATATATATATATACATTATATATATATATATATATATCGTACATATCGCGTCGAAACAGCAACTGGAGATATTAACCCGATGTTAGAGGTGGGACATTTTTAGACAAATTAACCAATCGAAAACGAAATTTTATAGTTACATACACGTTGTAGATGGTATATAAACACAAGATATTAGTAGCATATTAGTAGAAAAAACGCTCAAATTGAAGACGGCCACATTGAAGAAAAACTCAAATTTCTCGTTTATTAAAGATATTGCTCTGTTAATTTTGAAAAACGATGCAATAAAAATGTCAAATTATCATCTGGAGTATTAAATTTTACTACTTCCGTAGTCCCTACATATTACTCGTAGAATTTAGAATTTCGCTTGGATAACCGTGAATAATGTACAGTTATACATATATGGCCCTACATTGTTCACTACAGCACTATTCTCCTTGCCCGAACAAATATGGTATCATTTCACTTGTCTGACCACGGATCCACGACCCATTCCACTTCGCTCAAGCGTGAGTCACTCTCAGTTTATCTAACCCAGTCTGGTGTCTTATACTATTCGCTCAGTTGCATACGATCAAATTCTCCACTTTTCGTTCCTCTTACTAGTTATGCCATGTCTTACTTAGAGTTACGTCATATCTTGTTCTCATGCTATTTCTTCTTTCGTTAATTACCCGTAATTCTTCATCTACTTCTCTACTTATCTACTTTTATTTAATTTCTTCGTTCCTGTCTGATAAATTATTGGTTTACTTTACTTATTGTTAACGTTATATATCGATTTACGTATATTAAGTTATACGTATATTACTTAATTGTTTGTTTCGATATTCGTTTCAATAGAACACACTTTTTCAGAAATTTGCATGAAATTAAACAATATCAAAGGCAAATGAATATTATATGCTTATGAGAACCTTACGAGTTCCTAGTTTCCTATTTTACCTTTCTATCGCAATTACTAAAGCTCACCTGTTGTGCCAAATTCTGAGCGGTCAAGCTATGCTTATCCCTTTCTTTCTCCACTGCGCTTAAAAGCGAGTGAATATCCATAATATCCCGCAACGAAGTGTCAAGCTCGTGTTCGATTTTCCTCCTACTGTACTCGCACACCGTTAGCTCGTGTTGTATTCTCCTAATATAGTCGCCTAAATTCTCCTTGGTACGAGCCAAGACATTCTTCTCGCGTATATGGACCTCCAATTCTTGCTGCTTCTCAACCAGCTGTTTCTGGCATATCATCTTCTGATGCTCTGCGTTCTTTGATTTCGCTGATGTGTGCTTCAGCTGTTGCTCCAGGGTTGATTTCTCGATCTCAATCTTCTGCCATCGCTTCGTTATCGATTCTTTCTGAGTCTTGTGTTTCGAGACTTCCTCCCTCATCCTGCGACCCATCCCAAAAATTGTAGATGAAATTTAAATGTAACGTTGATAGCAAGATACTAATTTGTAAACTGCGGATTTTTATGCATTTATAGGAAATTCGAAACTGCGAAATTGCGCGGAGTATACATAATATAAAAAAATATAGGAATTATCGTAATATTCAGTGAATGAAATATATTTTTACTTAGATTCCATTTGTTTAAGTTAATAAAAATACGATATTGTATGAAAAACTGTAATCCCCTATTTTCAAAAGGAAACATGATCAGTCATGAAAATTCAAATACAGTTACCTAACTTTTTTTTATCTGGCTTACCAAAATAACTAAAACAGCAACATAGTCGCAAAATTATTTGTACCTTCACGTCGATACAAATATTACAAAAAGTACAGAAAGCACTAGTACATATCCTTATTTTTTTTTTTTTTTATGAAGCGCTTTTTTATCACGTTCTACGTTTGTGTATTTCGTTTTTATAATATCACATTTGTATAGTCATGCGATTGTACTATTTGATGATATGAATATACTTGGACTCAATTAATTAGTATGTAAATATAATGCCAATACTTTTTGCAGCCACTGTATTTTAAGCGAAAGTACAAAAATTAAAACACTTTGCTCACAAAAATCCTAGAATAGATTTACATCAGAAATTGCAAGACATTCAGTTTTTTCGTGAAACTGGCGACGTATTAGGAAATTATTCAAGAGTTTATATTCAATTTAAGTTAGGTTACTTAATTGTTAAGTACTTTAGCTAAACGGTATGCGTTTACCTGATATATGCGTCAACTACGACCTACGAGATAAGCGTTAAATAGTAAGTACAAGGTAACTATATAATAACAAACGGTGTTAAATAATAGCAGATGTATGCATTACAGATTGATGCTTCTACATGTTGGCTACCTCTAAATAAATGAAGTAATTCAACGTAGTATTATGCGCTCGAACGATCATAAATTTCACGTGACCATGTCTATACTGTTTTAATGCAGGAATAAATGTATAATTATTTATTAGTGCATCGATGCCGCAGAAATTGCTAAACACTCGTTTAACAAATGTAAAAAATAGCTATAATATCTATAATTCTCGGTAAATTGTCGCATTACGATAGAATTATACTCTCTGGTATTTAATAAAGCGTATTTTACGACTGAACAAAATTATCAATTAAACGTTACTGTGAAATATCGTTATCTCTTTCATTTTATAAAATTCTGCAAGTATGACTACATACATCGTTTAGCTTCCTGTTATTCAAAAATATAATTATAATAAAGGCTAAAATATAATGCAAACAAACGAGTTCAGGAACGCTATTTATTCAATTATTATACTTCTCCATCCTAAAACATCATTTATGTACCTGTTTATGCTCTGCTTCCAATCTTTCAATTGCTTGTCCTTCTCCAACATTTCCTTGTCCAAATTTTCTATTTGGTTATTCGCGTTCTCGAGATCCGATTCGAGGTTCAACTTCTTTACCGACAACTTGTTTATTTCCCTTTGCATTTTTTCGCCGGATGTTCTTTGCTCCTTCAGCAAACTCTCCAACTTTATCACGTTAGCAGCTGCTGCTTTTATCGATTCGTTTGCCGTCTAGCAAAGTATACAAAGCTGTTAATCGCAAGAATAAACATTGATAGGAACAAAAAATTTCGTATGAAATTGAATAGGTGAAGGCGCGACGATACTTCGAGTATTGAAAGTAGAAAATGCACTTGAAATCAGAGAACAAAAGAATAAATTGTGACAATTGCAGATTTCAAGTAAAAAATTAAATGGAACGTCAGCGATATATGATAAGTCACTGCTAAATTGTTCAGGTTAGCTATGTGTTATTATGGTGCTAATTTAATTTAATCTTTCACGCGAGTTCATCTCCTCAATTCAATTCTCAGGTGGTAAAACTAAATGTTTGTCCTACTTTGTTTAACATCTATCACTATGATATTTACAGTGTGAAGTATATAAATGAGATAAATTTACACAACAATTTAATTTAATGTATGATTATTATTTGAAATCAGAATCTGAGAATTTGGAGATATACGAACTTATTCTATACAATATTTTTAAATCCTATTTAGAGAAGAGAAAAATTCTCATAATATAGTTGTTTAAAGTTATGAGTAAGCATTTCCCTATTTATATTATCAATGTTCACTTTCTATTCATATTTAGTTGTAAGCAAGGATTTATATAGATACATCTTATTGTATACACTATTTTTAAATCCTGTGTCACAGAAAAAGATAGTAAATAATGATAGAGAAGAGAAGAATTAACATAACTTCTCATAATATAGTTGGTCAAAGTTATGAGTAAGCATTTCCCTATTTATATTATCAATGTTCACTTTCTATTCATATTTAGTTGTAAGCAAGAATTTATATAGATACATCTTATTATATACACTATTTTTAAATCCTGTGTCACAGAAAAAGATAGTAAATAATAATAGAGAAGAGAAGAATTAACATAACTTCTTATAATATAGTTGGTCAAAGTTATGAGTAAGCGTTTCCCTATTTATATTATCAATGTTCATTTTCTATTCATATTTAGTTGTAAGCAAGGATTTATATAGATACATCTTATTATATACACTATTTTTAAATCCTGTGTCACAGGAAAAAATAGTAAATAATGATAGAGAAGAGAAGAATTAACATAACTTCTTATAATATAGTTGGTCAAAGTTATGAGTAAGCGTTTCCTTATTTATATTATCAATGTTCATTTTCTATTTATATTTAGTTGTAAGCAAGGATTTATATGGATATATCTTCGACCGTGACCAGAAATGAGACCAACTTACGTAATAAACTACTCTTCAATTTTCTTCTAACGACGATAAAAAAAGCAAAAGTTGACGAACAGCAAATGCAAACCAAATCACTGATCAAATCCATAACTTAAATTTAATCATATTCCTCTTTGAAACTAGACGAAATCGCAGCTGCCTATAAATTATTCTACCGGTTTCACGAGACTATCGCCATCGTGTATCTCCACAGAACTGCCCAACAAGTTTCCCGGCGGAAGTTTTCGATTTGCAGATCAAAGTCACGTCTTACAACCGCTCGGTGATCACCTCGTCGAGATAAGCTTTGTTCTTGAAAGCGAAATTCCATCGACTGCTTGGAACTTGCTGGCTACGACCAAGCTTCGCCGTTTCGTTTCGTTTCGTTTCGTTTCGTTTCTACTATAGTCCGCTAGAAACTTGTTGAACTTTCGCGTGCATTTACTTGGTAAGAAGCATTAACGGGGAAGGAAAAGACGATTCGTTTGATTTTTCGGTCGAGAAAGAAGCTTGTAAGAAGTTCACAAACTTTTTAAGCGCGAATCTTGCGACTTTCTCGTCGGCGCAAATCGAGAGATTTTAGACGATCGACGTTAAAGTCGATGTTTAAACTGGCGGATTGAAAATTGATACGTGCACCGATATTCAGCTTGATAAGCAAATTCACATTTTTATGAACATAAATTTAAAAAATGGAACTTAGGTAGAAGATTGTTTTATATATTAAATATTGTAAAAATATTTTATATATTGCAACAGGAGCAAACAAATTTTAGATGTTATTCTCGATGCTAAAATGAGATGAAAATTAAGAATCAAAAGATTACGTTTTAGGTTTTGTTTTTCAATTATTGACAATTAAAAATTAGCTGAAATGTATAATAATATTATACTTTGGACATTTTATATATTTTTGCATACTATGAGCTTTATATGCATTTCTCTTTTATCTACTACATATTGCAATCGGTATTATACTTTGAATACTAATATATTTTTCTATATTATGAACTTTCTATGCATTTTTACATCTTTTCAATTTTCCACAAATGCATAAAAATTCGCAGTTTACCCATAATATACGCCAAAATTACAATGTTTAGAGATCCTTCACCTCGAGATCGCTCGTCTTTATTGCAAGTCCTTCTTGCAACTGTAAGGCCTCTTCCTCTGCCCTCTGTCTGCCTCGTCGCTCTCTTGAGATTTCGTTCAGTTGTATATCCAGATTTTCTTGCATCTCGGCTATTTGATGGTCGGCAGAGCTGCTTCTCTTCTCCAGCTCCTCTATGTACAAAGCCATGTTCTTCAGTCGCTGCTTTAACGTGTTTATCTCGCTCACCAGCTTCTCCTTTTCTTGTGCGAGACTTTCTTTTTGTTTCGCGATGCTCGTGCTGCAACCATTGAATCGAGGAACATTGTTAGATTTCTTTATTATTGCTTAATATAAAGAATACAAAACGTATATTAAAATAGGAGTCTTCGTAGCTACTGTTTTGACAATAAAAGAAAGCTCATTATATATAAAACGAATACATTAACAGCTTTAGTTTCTGTTTAGCAAATTTCAAACTCTGAAACATATAATAAATAGACTAAGATTCAGATGTGGAAACGAGACCAAAGCAAGGGAATGCTAGAAAGAAGAGGGAGAAAAAAGATGCAGGCTATGTAAAAGGACCTGAGACATGTAATAGAAGAATGCGAAATAACAGGAGGTTCAAGGGACACAGGAAAAATTCTAAACGAGACTGGAGAAGGATTAGCAGAACTAAAAACAATAATAGAGAAGAGAAGGGCAATACAAGACGAGGAGGAACGACAATAAGGAAGCAAAGCAAGGAGGCAAAAGCCCAAAAGTTGGCATAGTTTTAGAGACAGAATAATTAAGGGAGTGCAATACAACAGCGTGGATAAGAGATGTAAAACCGAAAGCTCATCCAAAGCCGAAAGACACGGACTAAACAATGATAATAATATAATAAATAGACTATTTGTAAAACAAGTGTAAAACAATTAAGGAAGCTATCGACGGAATTTAGTTGAGATTTTCGTGAAAATGTCTTCTCATGTTAAAAACTTGAGTGGTTCATTTGCGACTACGTTTACGGCGTTTATGTATTGCTGTTATTCTCTTGTGGCCGCATGGTCGGTGATTGGTCAGAATACAGAGAGCTTGAGAGACCTGATATACGAGCTAAAGCTCGAGAGACACTGTAGAGACGACGTTACTGGTAAGAGACGTGGTCTCTGGACTCGTGGGACACATCGAAAATTTTAAATTCATGCGATTCAATATGATAAGGTAATCAGGATATGAAGCTTTTACCAGCTTAACGATCTCCGACGATGCTGTAGCTTATCGTCAGCAATAGATTTTAAAAACTGGCTACTTCGTGCTAACTACTTACTTGCTAACGTCTTCGTTATTAAAGACGTCGCAATATCCCAGTTGTCGCATATCCTTAAATTTATCGTTAAAACCTTCCTTTTAATAGAACCAGAAAAGGCAAATAATAAAATAAGAAAATTGCAAACGAACATATTTGCGGTTCTTTGGATTTTCTTAGTATTTAGAAACCGTATTAGTATCTTATTAGGATCTTATTAGTATTCACGTTGTACTCTGTTCTGATATTTCGCCAACGTTCCAGTTCGCTTCTTCAGGGCAGACCTGAAAATGAAATGTCGGAACAAAGCGCAACGTAGATACTAACATGAGCAGAATCGAAACCCGAAGAACTACAAATATATCGTCTAATTCATCGCGAGAGTTCAAAATCCAAAAAACGAAATAAACAGTGATACAAGAATATATTACTATATTAATAGCAATATATCTAAAAATAATATAATTATAGTAGTATTTATAATAATGGTATATTTTGTTATGTATACATGTATAACAAAATAAGTTAAAAATACAATGCGACGAAAGAGAGAAAAATAAGAAGATATAGATATCGAGGACAACACGTAACAAATATAAAGGAAACGGAAGAGTACAGAGACAGGACGAGAGAAATTCAGGATGCTCTTAGCTATTAAGCAATTACAAAGCTGTCGCAAGACCAGTGATATCGATCCAATGCGTTATCTCTTTGTAAGACAGTTGGCCGGAAGTTAAAGACAGCCCTCGCCTAATCCTTTGTCCGGATACGAACCAGAGAAACGAAACACAACATATTTACGAACTACTGTGCTACGAACTATGGTCCCGTTGGAGCGGAATTGCATTGTAGCCATGTTGACTGAACAGAGACGATCCGCTATCGAACACGATGGTATCTTCCTCGGGGATTAGACTCTGGACATCCGTGTGGCTTCGATGTGATCACAATGTATGTACATACAGCAGATCGATGTCTTGATGACAATATCGTTTACTATAAACATGTGAAATTTTCCAGGTAAACTGGCGCGATTTAAACGGAGGTTGTCATTGATTGATTATCATTGATTTAAAAGAAGATGATCGTTGGTTGCTTGTAACAGAATTTTTCTTTTTTTACTTTTTTTATTTCGATAAATTAACGTTAAATATTAATTGCAGATTGGAGAACTGAATAGCTCAACTATGAAAGTTAATAAATTATTGATATGGTATACGCTTCGAACAAATTCACTGATTAACGTTGGCCTTTCTATGCTAGAAAATTATCAGAAAGCGTAAATAACAGGAAGATACTATTACTTGGAAAATCTAGAACGAGTGAAAAATAAAAATAAATGGAAAATTCGCTATCCATTAAACATGGTATATGTTATATACCATATTTTCTATTTTGCAAAGTATAGCTAACACGATTATATCGAGAAAATTTGATAATTCTAGCGTTTCATACATAAATTACATCCTTTAAATATTCAAAGGTAATAAGCAGGAACCGTACTACATATTCCCTAAGGTTGATAGGATTTTGTTTGCACCGTCGGCAAACATGCATGCTCACGTCCGGGGGAACATCGATTCGTCAATAACGCTGAATGGAATTAATCTGAAACGATGATGGAAATTAAATCCTCGGGCTATTCAGAAATTCCGCCATGAGTTTCACTATCATCACGCAGTACTGTGGCTGCCAAGGATTTCTAGACCAACCAGAAACTTTAATCTCCCTTTCGACGATCAAGTCATCCTTATGCTAGTCTTTTCTACTCGAGAAAATCCTCGACGTCTTTCTGGCTTGCGATTGTACTTTTCAGACACGTAGGGTCAATGAATTAAAAGGCGGGATATCCGGAATGACACACAAATCCAGAGCCGTGATATTTGAATGTTTCTAACAAATGTTCGTCGATTTCGAGTGAAGAATTTGCTTATTTAAAAGGGATTTTGATATCAACTTGCGGAAAATGTGACTTATCAGGGATTTTAAGGGATCCTTTAAAGAATTCTCCTCGTTAACCAGCGGATTTTTATGCGTTTATGAGAAATTAAACGATTAATTATGCTTAGACTGCACATACACAATACACAGAAGTACACTAAATATCTAAATCATAGCACTCGTTAAAATACTTGATATGTAAAACATATCGCTGCATAGGTCCAACTTTTTAAATTGCTTTCATATTTTTGTGGAAATGATCGATTGCGTGAGTTTGCATAAATATCCATAGTCTATTCTTCGTTAATATATATATAAACTACGGAAGAGTGAAAAATGAGCGAGCAGATCCTATTGACCTTGAAAAAAAGTGGAAAAATTCAAGAAGAGAGAATATTTAAGAAGCTATTAATTTGTACAAATAAATTACAAATTACAAAACACAATTTCGTGTATCGATAAAAATAATAAATGATATATATGAAGGAATCCGAAATAAACGAAACACCATGTAGGTACAGTAGTAGCTAGTAACGTGGTAGAAACTATAAAATATTAAGAAGGAACTTACTCTTCAGTAGCAGCTAGCTGTCTGTTCTTCTGCGCAATTTCCTGACTCAATTGCTGTACGTTCACTCGCAAATTTTCAATCGTGTCTTGTGCGTTTTGCTCGCGCGTGTGAGCGGCATCCGCTCGCTTTATCGCGTTCAATACGTCTTGCTTCAGCTTCTCGATCTCTTTTTCATTCGTAGAAATAGTACGCGTTAATTCGTACACTTTCTGATCGCTTGTAAACAGTTCTTCCTGTAGAGTGTATTCCGATTAGATTTAAAGTAATTATACTTTCATTTTAGAATAAAACTGATATAACTAATATTAGATTGTTCTATATAATTTACTAAAATTTTGATAAAATTGTTATTACATAGAAAACTAAGTGACCTAAATACACCTTGTAACTCTGAGACTCTGGAATCGGTTTTTACTTAAGCTTTTGCAGCTACAGCATTAACTAGTCACGAATAACATACATATCGATTATACCCTTAACGTATTACATCTCTCCGTCAAGTCTTTTTCTGTTCTGTAGGCTTTGTACAGAGACTCGTAAAGTTTAGTGTACTCTGCCATGAAAGGAGCCAGGGCCTCGTTGGATTTCATCTCTTGTAATACCTAAAGAATAAAGTAGCTAATATAATTTTGATTTTAATTTCTAATTCATTTTTAATATTAATCTATTTACAAATCCCAATTGTTCTACGATTAAATTCCTTGAATTACTTTCAAATACTGCGCAATTTGTTTTTTCTCAGTATCAACTCATAACTTTCACATACTCCGTAGCTCGAAGTCCTCAACAAGCGACTGCTATTTTCCTAAGAGAGGCAACTGTACCCTCCAATGATTTGAATAGATCAACAAGAAGCAACTCGAAATCAATAAAAATTAAATAACTTTTTAGAAACGCGCAACAAATTCAGTCAGCTAATATTCATAGCAACAAACATTTGCATTTTTGAGTACGAAACCTTTGAATCTGAAATTTATGTAATAAATTCAATTGAAATATTGGAGCCGCCGCTTTATTGCTCTTTAAATTTCATGTAATAAAGGATTTGCCAATTTCTGTCAAATTTATGTTTCCTTAATATCAACTCATAAATTTCACATATTCCATAATTATATTCCATGATAAAAAAAGAAAACAAAAGGCAACACGAATTCAATTAGAATTTAATCACTTTCCAGAAAAGTGCAATAAATTTGGTCACGCAATATTCGTAGCAATAAACTCTCGCATCTTTCAATATGAAACCTTTGAATATGTCCTTATTAACTTATTATTATTGTTCGAAAATGCGATTCTTAAAGGGTTTATTAATTTCCTAATAATTCATCAGGCGCATCTCACTTTCCATAAATATTAGAGAATTTGCTAATTTCCTGTGACTCTTAAAGAATTTACTAATTTCCTGATAATTCATCAGGTGCATCCTATATTCTATAAATGTCAAAGGATTTGCTAATTTCCTTTGATTCCCCAAGAATTTATTAATCTCGTAATAATTCGCTAGGTGCGCTGTACCTTTCCATAAACGTTCTAACGTGTACTTTTTTTCGATGTCTACGTATCTACAAATCTCGATATGTTCCTCAATTTACTTTCACTCATCAGCCACAGCAATTAAAGCTGATCTCCTCCGAAAAACCATGCCTTACGTATTCGACGTATCATTCCCCTTAATGGAAGACTGTTCGAGACGAACAAAAACACTCACCTTCGAGTAATCCTTCTCGAGGTCGCAAAACGTGCTGCTAGCCGAGCTGCCCTCTGACGCGGTTTCGCTGCTCTCGCTCCCCTCATCCTGAAACGCGTCATTCCACGCTAACAGGATATCCGTCGCGTCCTCCGTGACTTTTTCACGATCATCGTCACCTAGCCGCGCCACTGACCTCACGATATTAATCACCGCCACGAACCCGATAAGGATCCACGAAAATTTACCACCATGCTATTTTTTTCTCATTATTGTCTTGTTATTATCGAGTTTACGAGAGCTCTAATCAACCATTGATGGTCGAGGCACAAGTTTTCATCTAATTCGAGGTTTCAACGAAGTCAGTTTCAGAGATTCTGTGAGTTTGTGTAGCCTCGTTATTAGCGATTGATCGTACGACTGAGACCTTGCGTTTATCAAGCTTTATTCGAGACATTGTAGCACAGAGTTTTGATTCACGTTGGATTATCTCGATGTTGTTTGCATGTGAGGATATTATAAAAGTGGAGTTTTAATTCAGAATAGTACAATTGTATAATAATTCCGAGATTAAAGAAATTTATTGAAAATTTCACCGATATTTTTTCTCTTTTTTTAACCCTTTGCACTCCTATGTCGAGTGTGACTCGACGTCGGTTTTTATCTCAGGAACTCCTTTGTAGAGTCCCACTCGACATTCTTTCAGTCCCACCTTTTTTTGTGACACGTGCAAAAGAAAACCAGGATTGCATCCTGGAAACTGTTTCAAGATATACAAATTAATACTTAAAAATTACAAAATACAACAATAGTGTGAATAAAACTGGTATTTAGGTGAATTTGTTTCTTTCTTTATTTATTTAAATTGTCTTACTTTTTAGTTAAAGTAAATTTCAAATAAAACACTTAAAAGCATTGGAAGCTGCTGGTAACGAAATTGAAATAAAATTCGGAGTGCTAAGGGTTAAGAATCAGCTAAATTTTATTCGTTATAGAATTTTCTTTTGAAATATTTTAGATAAAATTATTTAGAACAGTGGACAATTAAAAATTGCATTAAACATTTAATCGAAATTTTATTTATGTCATTAAGAGGCTGAATTTTACCTACAATCAACCACGAAAGTCGTCGTACACTTTATCGAAATACCTTTCGTTTAAATCTTTCATTTAAGGAATATTTTCAATTTAGATCTAGGATTTAGATTCAATTTAAGATTTAAGGAAGATGTTACAACATTGTAAAATAATATATTTCTTAACAAGGTAATAATAAAATAACTTCTGAATAAAATTTTCCGTTTTGTAGGATATACAGTGACTTTTGTGACAGACTATAACTGTACTTATTTTCCGAATATACTATAGCTAAGCATTGTAGCTATAAATTGGACAATTTATTAAACAGTGTAATCCTTTTTATTTGGAAAATATTCTTCTGACCTAAGTGAGTCAAAATAATATTATCTACACGATTATAGAAGATTAAAAAAATACTCGATTAATAACTATGTCCTACCAGCGATTTTTAAAATTCGCGCAATGGTCTCAGACGAATCATCGTCTCCGAATTATTTTGAAGAAATTAAAAAGAAATCTAAGATTCTAATACAGAATTAAATTAAAAAAACAGTACGTATAGTTAGTGAAATATTTGTAATTCTGTCGTTTAAAGAATGTCTTACCGCAGATAGTCGCGCGGTTAGGTTATCGATATTTGAATGAGTTCAATTTTAATAACAACATCGGCTTGTTTATCTGGTCCATTGCTTTTTCCCGGCTTATCGACGTCCACCATACTTATTAGGTTGTTAAAAATGTTATTACGCTATTAAATTACGTCTAAAAATTGCAACATGCAATTTAATAAACCGTATGTATAAAAGCGAGCAGGAAAAAGAACTTTGTAAAAAGTCGGGCGCAGGCTGTTTAAACATTATTCTATGATCACTTGATCGTGCTCGATTTATAATGACAAAAATGAATGTAGACGAATATACATACACAAAATGAGGTACATATACTGTGACAAGACATTTTCTCCAAAATCGTTGCGTATATCAACCTGCCTTTTGCTTCGATTAGATAGGACAAGGGACTGATCGTTTTAAATGTAATATATTCTGAAAGCGATTCTTCGAGGGGATGAAATTTTCCAACTTCTCGATATTTTAAATAGGATATTTTTGAAAATTTCATATTTAATGTTTTGTTATTTGGATAACTTTTGCCGATTTTTTATTTCGTATAGTTGAAGAATTATGACGACAAATGTTACGTGATTTTGAAAAATAGTGCAATGAAAATTTGAACAATTCAAATATACTAGCTAGCTGAATATACTAGCAAACGTATTATAATATATCAGATGTAATTAAAAATGTTCGTTTTAAACATTTTATATTAAAAAGATGTGCTTACGTCTAAGCCAGCGTTCATCTCCATGTCCATCATGATGATAGCAGAAAATATTCTGACTCTTGATTTAAGCGAGGTTTATCCCCTTCACAGTAGATATTGCAGCAGAGTTTAACCAAAATTAATTAAAATCAAATTTCAAATGTATTATTATAAAATGTATGAAACGTAATCTATGTACACGAGGATTGTCTTCTGCTATTAAAAATCGCAAGTATGCTTAAGATGAATGAAAGACGATGATATAAGAAGATAAGGAAAGTTAAGTATACAGGGTATCCTGTATCTGCTAACTCAGGATCACGATTGAACGAAGATTTATGTGTACTACCACTGCACAAATTCCACTGTATAGTGAACAATGCAAGATGAAAGAATGTCTTATCCAAGGAGTTCAGTATCATAATTTCCTTTGTTGACTAGTATCCATGGTAGCCTTTGGTAGCCTCTAATTCCTTTACAGATACGGCGAAAAATCAATATCCAAGTTGTTGCTACGTACCATGTATAATATGATAAAAAAAGGGAACACGTGTGCATAATGAAGGTACAAGTCCATGAATAACCCTTTGAGTGTTCAACTGACAGAATTCTACTTAAATGAGAATGTCGATGATCTTAATAAAGATATGATTGCTATCGTTTTATGATAGCTTAACATTTCGAAATGAAGTACAGAAAAGAGAATTACAAATCTCTTATATCCTTTTGTAATTATGGAGACACGATAATTGTGTATATTATTGAATATATGTTTTCATACTAGGAGAATATTTCTATACATATGCATAGAGAGAATATTTTGAAACATTGTGACAAGGAGGCACTATGACAGTGTCACTATGCTAAAGAGCCGAAAATTTGTGAGGATGTCGCGTTTTGCACGAAAATAACAGGTGTACGTATATGTATATGTTATATCAGTGTATCCTGAAAGTGTGAAACGACGGAGTGTTGTGTATAGTGTAGTTTGTGGTGTATTTGTGCATCTGTTTATTCATGCGTTTATTCTGCTTATATCATGTACATTTGTTTCCACAATTATATTTTTTCCAAATCACTATTCCTTCCTTTAATTATCATTTTATAAGCTTAAGCCTTTTACTAACGAGTCAAGCGTTACTTATAATAGCAATTCTAGTTTAAAGTATTTTAAAAAGTTGTGTACATATTATTATTCATAGTGCATATCGGACATAATCCAGAATTAATCGATCCTTCAACTTTATTCTTTGCCACTCAAAGGATTACAGCAAGAACTGAGCGCAAGAACGAGATTAGCTAAATAGAAAAACGCATTGAACGAAAATATCATTGTATTAATAAAATTGCCAGCGTTCATATATATATATTAACATTTTACATCGTAACACTTAGTCGTATGTATATATGTATGTATGTATGTATGTATAGTATTTATATATACTAATTCTCCCATACTAAATTGTCTTAAGCTCTATTTTACGGTATTTAATATCTGGAGTCGTTCATAGTACGGAAAAAAAAAGAGGCCTATACATTCGGCATTGAACAACACCTCTTAAACACCTTGAATAACAAACTTTATTTACATTCACGTTCTTAGTGTGTCCCATTACCGAAATCACCATGTTATACTATATTCGAATATTGGCGAAACACGCTCGCGATGTCCAATATTACGAATATTCTTCTCCCCTGTTACTCGTAATTCGCATACATACTAACTGCGATCCTCGTCACATGATCACGTTCAACTCTTGAATCCTTCGTTATCATGTCTGTTAAAATATCCCCGTTCAACTTCTTCTTAATTCGACATCGTAATATTTTTTACTCGTCGAATATAGTCGAATCAAAGTTACGATCTTAGATTTCAAACTTTCGCCGTGGTGGATGAATGTCGTACTTCCGAGTTTCTGGAATTTGAAGATTGGAAAAAAAAAGAAATAAATAAATTTAGAAAGGAAAAGATCATAAATCTGAAGGTTCTTTAAATTTTAAACTTTCACCGAAATTGGATGGCATGCTTGTGGTTCTTCCGGTTTCAAGCGTGTTTTTATTGATACGTTACGGTTTATTTCGTTCCGTGAATATTACAGTTCCCCTTTTCCGGCATAGCTCGCTTAAGAAAACTTTCTTCCAAGTCTGCCCTAAGGAAATGAACTCTAACGTACACGAAACGCTGGTGCAAAAATGCATAGCGCGATTGATCCCGAAAAGCCAAAAGCATGGCGAAATTGTAATTTCCCAAGAGATTTTTATTTGAAAGAAGAAAGTTGTGGAGGAAAATTCCTTTCGTAGAATCCAAGTTGAACGCGAGCCACGTGAATGATACACGCATACACGTACGCCTGGGCAAATAATATAAAAATAATTCTGAGGTACTCTCCGCTCCTCGTTAGTCAGAATTTTCTAGCTAATTGGCAGATCACGTTCATCGCGACTTTCTTCTCGCCGTGGCACCCTAAAATGACACGTGACTTTGCTGGATACCATCGCGCTATCTTCTTTTTACTCCTCGGTTTATCCTTTTTCACTCTTCCTCTATCGCGTTTTTTTTCTCCTTCTCTCTGCTTCATTTTTACTCTGTTCGGTTTAAGTTCGTTTTTCCGTCTAAGCACAGGCTAATATGCGACATTTAGGCACAGGGGGATTCCTGGTTACCAGAACAATATGCGCATGAACGGGGAGAAAGAACAACTGGAGAGATAATTGAATGGAAACCTCGAATAAGGATCCATAACACATTTTGGTCAAAATTCAATTAAAATTAAAGTACAGTTCTACAGTCGCTGTCAATTATTTTAGTACAGTAGAACTCCATTTATCTGAATTCCACTTATTGTAACGGAATTTTAATTGAATTCACTCATCTGAACGCGAGTTCCTATCGTGTGAAGGAAAAATAAAAGAGGGTGACGAGCTTCTATTTTATGAACTCCAATTACATAAACTATCTGCCACCTGACATGTTCAGATAAATAGAATTTTACTGTAACAATGATATAATTTCTATTTTCGATATAACAGTATTGACTTCTTTCAGAGAAAACTAAAAAAAAAGAGAAAAATTGAGCATTGCATGATTAATCATACTTCGTACCTCGTCTTTGTATTCGTAAGGCATTAAGCAACGATTCATAAGCCATGAACGAACCGCAATGTGAAATTCACGCGAAATGCATGGTTTTGTCATAACTTCGTACGCGAAGAATTGAACGACACTGTTAGTTCTATTCAATGATCGTTAAGTATTATTACAGGTCGTAGAATAGATAGCGATGAAAGTCCGATTAGATATGGTGTTTTGAACAATCGCACAGTGTGGCATTTGAATGAGGATTCGGGACGAACATTTTTTTAAATGCATATCACGTGCAAGATATTTTCCTGAAGCTCGATATTTCCTTTGTTAGTATTTCCCCTATTTCCTGGATCAACTTAAATACCTTACATATTTACTTCTTACTATCTAAGCACACACGATGACGTTTAAAAAAGTACTGTCGATGCTGAAAACAATCTATCCATTCTTTTTTTTTTTTTTTTTTTTTTTGTAAGTGTCACGCAGAATTCGTTTAAGATATTCTGCCGAGTAAAGACCAGTTTTTGTGCACCTTGAAAAATTTTTTTGCTATAAGCGTGGTCGGAAATCCACTTTTTAACCACGTCGCAGTTACGAATGGATATCACTAAAAAGATTAAAAAACACCCAGTACAGTAGTTTTTGGCAGAAAAATTATATAGCGACGTAATACGATACTTTCGCAATAAATACGCAAAAATTACAGGATGGTTTGAGCCGTTTTTTCTGGATTGCTCTTTAAAGATAGGAATGTTCAAGTTGGAAATTAAAGTTATACATATTTTTGCCCAAATTCTCCACATTTAAGGTATGACGAACGCTATTTGACAAGACTGGACAAACAAGAATGTACAACGAGCGAATATATACAAACGATTGTTAGTAATTCTTTATCGATTTTGTGAGGGAATCATCGTTTACATTTATATTACTTACAGACGATGATATCATTAAATAGTAAGATCAAAATCGAGCAATGATTACTTCGGTTTTCGCCCGCTATATGCCACACTGTGGATCGATACGATCGACTAGCTCAGAAGGTGAAATTGGTAGATTGCACGTTTCTAATCGAAAGCAGGGTAACCACTGAATTCATTACGTAAGATCGCGTACACGTCGTTGTTTCAAAATCATTTGCCATTATCTAGTTTTGTACTCTATTTAATGAAGTTTGTCCTGCTTTAAAAATTCGAACTTTCCATTCTAATAACAAGGAATGAATTAAGTTTTTTATAAGTTGGTAATAGTAAGAGTAATTAATAATAATTGAAATTGAAAGCTAGATACATTTTGTTTTCTCGTTATACTGATATACTAAAATATAATTAGTAAAGCGCAAAGGACATATCTTTTTTTTCATTATCAGGATTCCCTAGTAAATGAAATATATCTTCTTAGAATTTCATAGAATAATCCAAGTTTCGAACTAGTGTTTTGTCACTTAGCTATACCCTGTTTAATCATGCTGGTACTTTTCAAAGAAATACGTCTAAAACATTAAAATTGGCAAAAGTTCCCATTCTATCTTGATCTAATTCTTCTAAAGTAGATAATTTCTCAAACTACTGAATACGATTAAATTGTCCAGAATTGTATACATTTCCTTATTTGGCCAACTTTTGTAAAGATTTACATCTTGAACGTAGAAATTAGAACTTTTAAAATAATCGATGATAATTCAATCCTATTATTGGACTGAGTATACTACGTTATCGAGCGACTAATTAGCCAAGAAATTATTGTTATATGTAATATCGCATATCTAATTAATTTGACAGGAAACATTGGCAGTAATCGTTTTACGGTATATGAACAATAACTCATTCGAATTCAATGATTACCCTAGATAATTGTTATTTTCGTTGCATTTCATTATATCCTAACACGTCTTAAATAATTGTTCTTTAATAATTCTAACTCTATAGGATCGAACAAGCTGAGCCATTTTTATATAAAGATCCCTCGCTGAAGTATTTGGATCTTAAAAGGAAAAAAACAGATAACAAAAAAAAATGCCAATTAGTTTAATTTAGGAATAATATTAACAGTTATAGTAATAATAATAATTTTGAAATATAAATTCCAAACGAGGAAATTAAATATAAAACACTGTAAATAAATTGTTATTACAAAATATTTGTAAGTATTTCTAAAATATATACAACTAATATTCATTCTTAGAAAGAAACTTTCATTTTCAACAAAAAAATTATTTAATAAAAAATGTAGATAAAAGGATACGCTAAAAAACAAAATTGAATTTTGTCTACGTACAAATTATTCGTAATCTTTTATATCTAATTTCCTCGAACATTTTGCATTTTTTGTACGCTATAAAAGTGTATTGTCCAAGACAATACCTTTGTTTATTAATGTAGCAAATATCAAATATATAGACGAATTTGTACATAAGGTTACACGATGCCTTCACTAATCAGGATAATAAAGAAATAAATTGTTGCTCTAACATTAAACGAAGTACGAACATATTAGTTGTGCGAGTAATCGAAATTGCAACACGTGGTCTCTGTACCTTTCATATCGCGAATTGAATAAGGTCACGCAATGAAATTGACACACGACACAGAATTGGGCGCCGTTTCACCAATTTTCGCTTCCATTATTCGTAAATCAGTCGTAAAACAAAAAACATCAGTCGTCAAAAACTAACAAGTTTCTAAAATAAATTCTTCAAATTATCCCAAAAATCGCTTACTTAATTCAAATCTCTTTTTTGTCAAATAAAAGAAATACAATTATAAATCAATCATTATCAAATAACCAAAAGTTAAAATAAATTTCAAAACTTGAACAAAAATAAAACACTTATTTCCACATTATTCTCAATTTTTCCAATACCAAATTGTTCACATGAAATATTCTATATTAAAACATATTTTATAATCGCACTGGAATAAGTAAATTTAATAATAATCCAAGAATACTGCCCAGCCCTTCCGCAGCTGCGTAAAGCACAATCGCTCGGCTCAGCAACAACTACGGCGAATCATCGAACCTATTATACAATATCTGAACAGCCTACAATCGAAAGCAGTCTTTTAAAATCGAAATCGTACACGGACAGCGGCAGTTGTCTAATTAAAACGGTCTCTGAAATCTACGATTCTCATGTTCGCATTGTAACAAATAAATTGCTGACAAATTCCCTTTCGACTTTGTAACTGTTCACTGGACCGTGTACCAGGTGCGTCATATAAGACGATCAAACGTTCTCGCTCGGACATTGATCTCGCTGAATAATGAGCAGACCGCGGATCTTTATGCAATTATATGTTTTTGTTAATATAACAGAAAAAAATGATGCTTAATGATATATAATGGCTTAAAGATATATTTCACCCATTAAATGTTATAACAAACATGTACTTGCTTTTGAATATTTCTTTACATCTTTACATCTTCCATCGATACGTAAAGAAAGAAAAAATTATTCACAATATAATTAGAATAATTAAGTTTGCAAGTTTTTGTTCGTTATTCGCTATTAAATGTAGTTGCATCAATAGTGTAATAGTTCTTACAGTGAGTAATAAACGAAATAGTAAATCTGACTATAATTAAAAAAAAAAAAGAGTACTTCGCTTTGGACATTCCTTACATTCCTGCACCTGGAAATTTCCTATAAATGCATAAAAATTCGCAGTCTAATGTGATAAATTTCAGTCCATGTGATAGATATAAATATATAAATATATAAATATATATATATATATTTATAATATAATATATATATAATATAATATATTTATAATATATATATATATAGAATACAGTCTGTGTCGATTCATTGAAACTCGTATTCATATAAGAGGGTAGCGTTTAATCAAGAGGAAACTTATTGTCACGTAAATTTGGCACAGAAATTAGCAACCGGCCGCTGCACGTGTACGCTATGCTTCGAAGAATCGTCAGATCGTAGTACACTCAGTGTGATGCTAGTAAATATCGCTATTTAAAGCTTACGTGAAAGTCACAGTGTACGATTAACGGGTTTATAATGTATTATCACGATTCGCCAGCGCGTGTACTTCGAATGCCGGTGAAAAACGGAAAGTTTCGCTCTCTCCCTTCGTTCTGTCACGATCATCACACAGTTCGCTTTTCTCTTGTACGCTCGCTCGCAAGTTTTCGCGCTATTTACAACAGTCGTCGATTCTCGAATCGCCGGTTCCGACCCGAGCAACTTTATACTCAATTGTCTTTCTAATAAAGGAAGAAAGTGGAGCAACAACGTTTTCTCAGAACATATTTCGAGTGGAAGAAATGTAAATTAGTTGATGAAATACGTAATGTTTCCCATATTTCAAGACACATTTTAATATTTCAATGGAAATTCGAAAGGGTTGATTAGATTGAATTACAGTTATGTAGAATAAAAATGTTTCACAATTTCTCTTAATTCGTTTAAAAACTTTCGTAATTTTCCTTTTCCTTTTTTACATATTTCGATAGAAATTCGAAAGAGTCGATTATAGTGTATTAAATTTTTACATTTAACAAATTTTTCAGAATTTCTATTAATTCCTCATAATTTCTTGTATTTTCCTTCCACATGTTTCAATATACATTTCAGCGGAAATTCCAAGAAGTTGATTAGATTGAATGAAAGTTTTGTGTCTTAAAGATGTTTCGAAATTTCTATTTATTCGTTTATTCGTATGAGTATTGAGATCGCGTTTGTCGTAGTAATTTCTTCCACCAAGAATACGTATTGATGCAAACGTCTCTCCTTCCAACGAAAGAGTTTCGTCGATAGAATATGATAGTAGTTTAAACAAGATCACGACCCGCCTATCGCTAGTCCCATTGTCGCTGCTTTGATATTAAACATTTAGATACCGCTATTTGATCACTATCGCTGAGCGAACATTTGATATAATGCACAGTTAGCCGACTCATAAGGGCCATTTAATTTCCTTTTCCTTCTTTTTTTCTTATTCTCAGTCTATGGTATTCGCATTTTCTCGCCGATCTTCTTATGCTTCTCCTTAATGCCTTTAACTACCTAAGAATGTTGCGTTCTCACCTAAAAAGAGTATGTTCCAAAATTAAATACATATATATGTATATATGTATGTATATATGTATATACAATATATAAATAAAAACATTTATATTTTATAACTCGACACCAAAATATTCTTTAACTCTCACAGCTATAGTGGGTGCGACGATTTGCTTTTAAATTAAAGAATTGTACGATTTCGATATATAAAAGTAAAATATAATTCTGAAATAAATTCTTTTGTTGGTTCCTTTGCTAAAACTGCTTCCGAAGATCAAATAACATGGACAAATAAAGGAGCTAAGTGTTAATGTAAAAGTTAAGCGGCGCCTCATTTATACAGCAAGTCTTTAGACTTTTAATGTACGAAATTTGTATATTTGATTTTTTTACATTAGGTTTCGAGTATAAGCAGCACAAAATTGCACTTCTCGCATGGACATTTTATCTTAAACGATGTTCGTGTCGCTTGTAGATTTCAAATAAAGTAGACACACCTCATGTCTTGTAACAAAGTTTATTTCAAAATTTCAACAAATTCTTACACTATGAATCACTCTGTTCTCGCTTGTACCATAAAACTCGTCGCATCCAGTATAGTCTATAGATAACTCTGACAATAATCTTCCCCCTTTTACAAACTGATTTAGTCCGATCTAGTCAAGAATACGAAATGCACTATACTTATACAAATGTGTTATAAAATGTAGATATAACTTCCCATAAAGAAATATTTGTGTAGATCATTTATATGCATTATAAATATTTAGATAATTATTAATAATTATTCAAATTATTATCAAAATTATAAAGAAATATTTTAAAGGATATTAACTGACAATGTTTATAAAATATTATTACTAGTTTAATATTATTATATATGGTACATTCACGATAAAATCAATATTTTACAATATAACAGATTTATAAATTTCGTAAAATGTAAAACAATAATATTGTTAGACAATATTTCACGTATGTCTTTGCATTTCTTGCTCTCGTCTTTGAAGTTATATCCAACATTCTACAACGAGTTTTCCGATAAAATATAAAACTAACGATTCTCGTGCGGGTAAAGTATGACACGACGAAATGAGATGTTCGATTGCGTATTTATATATATTATCCATTATATTAAGTGAACACTCGTAGCGGAAGAAGATAAAATTCAAAACGGAACGCGGACGAAGATAAAGGAAAAATAAAAAGGGAACAGAGACGATATACAGGGAATACTCTGTGTGATATAATCGCACATGTCCTAAATAAAAAGCAACAATTGCGAATCTCCTTTCTTATTCTTTCCTTTTTTTTTCTTTTTTTTTTTTTTATTTCTTTCGTTCGTTTCTTAATACCTCCTTATCACCTATACGCGCAAGTAAGATTAAATTATGGTACAACTGCTTTTGGAAATTAGCTCCTTTAGAATCGTTCGATCACTTCGTGTAAAAATATTAGCGATGGGCGCCGATATACATATACTCTAACTGTACGGTTTTAAGTGCACGTAAGTATACAAATAGCGCAAAAAACGACCAAGTGGTGTTAACGTTCCTTCGATCCTCATCGATTCGCTCCGATTAACTTTCAACGAAGAACATTCTCGATTTATGTTCGCTTAATTTTTATTCTCAACTATAGAAAAAAGAAGAACACAAGTATTATCATAAATTTTCTTCAGTCTCTAAATATACCAAACCAAATGAAAATCGAAAGTACACACCATCGACCAAAACATTTGTTAACATACTCCGTGTTTGTAACGTATTTATCCTGAAGGAGTCTCTATACGTTGAAACTTTGAAACACGTTGCGATGCATCCGCATCTACGTTTCGCGATACATCTTACGATATACGTAGATCTGTATTGGCGAATCCGTATCAAAATGAACTTGTGTCGATGCAGAAATCAGGATTGCAACAAATAAATTTTCTTCCAAAAGAAATTTTCTTTAATGTTTTATTTCTTACGATCAACGTACTTCCTACTAACGAGAATAATACTGCAGTTGGAAAATAACAGACACCTTGAACCACATGATTCAACGTATTACGTCGCAAATTGAGAAGATCACGAAGGTAAACTAAAACTGATAAAAATTTCATGAAACGTAAGTGTCGACACATGCATAGCGACATGTTTCAACGTACAGAGCGGGCTTTAGAGAGGCAACCCTCGAAAGATAACTATTTTCGATCGTTATAGTTAGAAGAAAAGGAAACGGATGCAACGATCCGCGGGCGCGCGACAACGGGCCTAACATTTTAAAATACCAAGTAAACGATTCATTTTCTATCATTCACCCTTGTCACACACCTCGTTGTTCGAAAGCTCAGCTCGCTGGTGTCACTGGGGACACCGTGAATGGCGTCACCTGATACAGAAAACACCTGTTGCATACCCTGACAGGCTTCGTGTGCCCATAACGGGGCAGGGGAACGTTGTTGCTGCTGCAACGACCGCAGAACACCTTGCCACAATTTCTGCAATGGTGTCTGCGTCTCACCACCGTGAACCCTGCTTGACACGCCATACAACGAGGCGCGTCGTTGTCCGGTATCCAAGCTGGTGCCCTCTCCACACACTCCTCGCCACGCTCGGTTATGGCCGCTACAAACAAGATTTTCTTGTGTTAGTAACTATACGAAATTTTTAATAGATGCATTTATGTACAACCAAAGAAATATTAGATTATAACTAAAGATTATATATATATGAGGCATGTAACAGTTTCTGAAATGAGTTCCAACGCTCGTAATTCGTGATCCGAGTTTGCAGCAATAAATAAAAAATAATATCAATACTATACAGAGTATGTTAAAAATAGGTAGCCAAATTTGTATGGTATAATTATGGTACATATATGGTATCGTATCCCACGCACCCTAAAATTTTCCTTTTTGAAATATAAACTTTTCCCGTTTACAAGGCAGTATCGTAGGAATGCTTAAAAATTGAAGTGGAATGCTTACATTCTGCAACATGTGTTCTGCACTAACATTCTAAACACTGTCAAAAGTAGGTATTCAAAGGTTCCTGCTGTATATTCTGACGGTATTCACTTCATGCAGCAATAAACCGGTCTTTTAATATTATCAGACTGTCAATAGGATTATTATCGTAAATTATACTTTTTCGATGACCTCGTAAATAGACAAATCGTTCATACGCGAAGTGAATAACTGTGCAGTCGATATTAACCCAGCCATCCAGGTAACTGCCTTATTTATCAGATAATAACGTCTTATCTATCAGTTAAGTAAACTTATTTACTGTGACATAAACTGCCTTCGATAGCACGATAATTTATTCTAAACACTAAATTATTTCTGAGAGAAGAAGTGTTGGCAATGCTCATGATATTGGGACAGTTAATCATGTCAAATCTCAAAGTATATATACAAATTTATATCCCAAAAAGAGAAAATTTTTAAAATTTCACGAGGCAATTCCTTGTGAAGAAATAAGAAAAAAATATAGAAGAAAGTTTATTCATACGACGTTTTCGTGAAAATCGAGTTTCAAAATTTATTTTAAATTTTATTTTGAAATTTTATTTTAAGCTCATTTTCCTCGAAAACAAAGCATTTTTTGAAAAAATTTTATTCCACATATTCGACTTATTTTCACGTGTAGAATAACGTCCTGTCGATCATTTACTCCTGTCCAGTCTGGAATTAACCATATTCAAGTACGCTTGACAAATCTTCAAATTCGATTTTCTTGAAAACGAAGAGTCATAATACGAACAGGTTTTATTCTGTTTTCTTCTTATTTTTTACAAAGAATCATCTCATGTCCGTTTAAACACGTTATAGGGCCTGATCGGTATGATCCATTTTCATTCCTTATCCGTAAAGTAAATATAGTATTAATGTTTGGTCACCTATTTCTGAAACACGCTGTATAAAACAATATTTACATCATGGTTTGTTTAGAATTAATTAGCATTTCAAGATCAATTCTCCGAGGGTGAACGTAACATCTAATTTATTTTACTACTTTACTAGGTGTTCCTATTGTTTGAAATATTTTCTGGGAAACAGAGCGTGTAACCGTGAACTTTCTCCAATATTAATATCATCAAAAGTAATGATAAAGATACACACCAGATAGAGCAACAGAACTGTTCAATTAAAATTAGAAGATTGTATATATTTAAAAATTAACTATCGGATAATCATTCCTCAGCTGTATAATTTGCAATTTAATTTTACTATTACTTCTTTAAAAATTCATATACCACCCGTGTTAACGAAACGTGTAATGAAATTATATTATAGTGATCACTTATTACCCAGATAATTTCGACACATCCAATTATTCTTTGTTCATATTTAAACCCCACACGTGTTTCAATACATACAATTTTTTTAAAATACAGACATCAGGCTTAAGATTAGTTGGGCATAAGTAAAGGAAAGCATACGTACACGTATTATGATCGGTGGTGATGGCAGTCTCTTCCAAATCGTCCTCGTATTCTTGTAATAAATCCTGTCGATCATGATTTGTAACCGTATCGTTTAACGGACTTGTCACATGATTTTCAGATACTGAACTTTCATCCTTTATCTCACCGTCTTCCACGGTTTGACTACTGTTCATCAGGAACACACACTTCAAAATATTGCGCAGATCCGATGCGAAATTGGTCTGCAATTGATCTGCCACACCGGCTATACAAACGAATAAACGATGAACGAGATCCTCGGATGATCTGCAAAAAGGATTGGCAAGGAATTAATTGGCAAAGAATTTATAATCAAGCGATTGAAACAAAAACAAAAAATTAAGAATCACGAAACGAAGAAAAGCAAAATAAACTTTACCGAAATTTCGCTCGAATCTTGTAATTGTTCGCAATCTCAGCGGCCTGCATAGCCAAGGCTATCTCCTCGTCGTCCTGACAATCGCTCTGAAACTCGCTGGTCTCCGAGCTCGAGTCACAGCAACTCGAGCAGCTCGAACTGGACCCAACATCCGGCTTATGAACCAAGATGTGATCCGAACTGACCGACTGCGTCCCTTGAACCGTGGATGCGTTCACCAGCCTCACAGCTCGCGTGGCTCTCTGCGTGTTATTGTCTTTTTGTATTCCATACGACACAGTCTGCGTCGTGATCGGCGAGATTATCTCGTTTGCCAGGCCGCTTTTATCCGTTCTTGGTCCCAAACCATCGTTCATCAGTTCATTAGGACTTCTACTTCCCAATTTTCTCTTGGTCTGCTCCGACCTGGGATTAGCTCGTTCGTACTTGTCTCTTTTTTCAAAGTCTCTCCTCTTCATTCTGATAATTTGCTCCGACCTAGATCTCCTATGATCGAGAAGCTTTCTATTTTGCGGAGACGAGTTTCTCTGAGCTCTGGAAGCGATACTAGAAGTCCTCTGCCCTGATCCAGGCGTGCTACGAGTTTCGAAATGCTGTAACCGCGGACTAGCGTGAGGGCTGCTTCCAAAATTAGGCATCTGCCTGGTGTTCTGGCTGGGATGCAGACTTGCTCCGTAACTGATCAGCCTAGGATTCAAACAACGATCCGTCGAGTTTGATCTGGAGCTCTCCGTGCTCGCCGACGAGCGCACGTTTTGAAAGTTCTGCACCCTGCTCTTCTGTACTCCGTGATGAAGCTTTTGCCCGTTTCGTTCGTGCTTACGTTGATGCCGTCTCTTTTGCTTCTCGTCCTTCATCTTCTTCGACGTTGTGATCTTATCCTGGGTATACTGCTCGATCTTCGAGCCGATCTTCTCAATGTTCTGCGACGTGGACGGGCAGTTTTCGCACTTCAGGTCGCTCCAGAATTCTTTCCTCGAAGTAGACGCGTCAATGCTTAAATTCAGATTTTCCCAATTTTCTGAATAATTTATCTGAAAACTAGACTGGTTCGAGTCGCAGACGGAAATCTGCCCATTGCCGTACGCGACTCCAACGAACTCTTCGTTCGTCCCATCGAAATTCGACGATATTCGTGGAATGTTTTTCACAGCCTCTGTGTTGGCCGCGTGCAGATTGTGCACCTCGATCGAGTGATCCAACGACGCGACTGTCTTCACGCTTCTTAGACTACAGACGCACGAGTTATCCGATATCGTGGAGCTCTTTCTCTTCGGTGAATTCAAATTGGAACAAGAATAACTGGTATTCTCTTGCGTGTCTTCGTCATCCAATCCGTGCTCGTCCTCTTGGATCTCGTTGGCGAAAGTTTTCTTCTCCTCGGGACTCTTATCGTACAGACTGGTATTCTCCGACGAAATCACCGTACAAATTCCCGAATCAGTCTGTTCGGAGATCTCGTTCTGGCACTCTCCATCGAGCAACAAATTCGATAACGTTTTATTCGCCTCGGATATCAGCTTCTTCGAATCCAAGTCAGGCAAAGAGTTTTGAATGTGTACCGTCTCACCAGTCACGTTGTTCTCGTGCGACACCTGGTTCAGCAGGTACTGCGTTTGAGGGATTTCGATGTGATGATCAGAGCTGCCTAAAATCTCGGTGATATCCGAGGTGATAAATTCGTCTTGCTGTTTGTGTAATTGTTCGCCACATCTATTCTCGTTTACGCTTGAAATACTATCTTCTGGAACGACCTGCTCCACCATCGAATCTACCATTGAAACAGGACTCGCGGGACATTCTATTCTTCTGGAGCAAGGACTATCGTCGCAAGATAAGTATCTACTGCTGTTCGAAGAGCTAGCTGGCTTTTTAATATGATACTGCACTTCGTCACCAACACTTTCTCGTTCACTGGATGTCCTCGTGTTACCGTTACACCTCACAGCCTCCTCGTACCCGTTCACGGATATGTTCAAGCGATTAGGCCCGGTTTCTATCATTGTTCCCCGGTCCTCCACCTCCTGATCGCTATTCCCTTCTGTCAAACGACTTTCTTCCTCTAATATTTGAACCACGTCGTCCGCCACCTCGTCCATATTGTTCCCCGTGTTTCTCGTCACTGTGTAAAAATCTACGATGAAGTCTTTACAGTTCGGATAACCGGTATAAAAATTGTGAACGAACTCCTCCAGGTCGGGAATGTCCTGGCCCGCGGACGACTTTGACGACTGCGTGATGGGACCCGGCGGTTCCTCGTTCGAGCACAACAGTTTCTCCAGCATGTAGAGCTCGCGGTTGTTTAACGTCCAAAGAAGTTCTCTTATTTTTAGGAGAAGCGACTGCAACGGAAAGAGAAACTATCTTTAATTTTGCAGTGATTTTGTTTTATTTTTGACAATTACTATTACATTTTCATTTGTCTTATTTTGACGAAAATTCTTTAATTGCTTCATTAAATAAATCTATCAAATTAATCAAATAATAAAATAAATGTATTAAAAAAAAACGCTTGCTTAAATGTTGCGTTTGCCAGTTTTTGTTACTTAACCGTGTAGATATTTCGAATATCTAAGAATTGATGATAGAAAAAAATGAACCATGTTTTTGTAGAATTATTTTGAAGTTACATTTTCTAAACGCATCTAAAATAGTGGGCACATATTTGAGATACGTTTAGTTCAATTGGGATGATATGTTGGATATGTAAATAAACATAATGGAATGAAGTTGAAATACGTGATTTGAACGTGCATGAAACGAGTCTCTACGATACCTACAAAATAAAAAGATCGCATACGTTCTGTACTTGAATATTGATGTCCAACGATGATCTTGATAAGAAATCTTCTGGCGTTAACAAAAATAAGAAACATATAAATAGTATGGCTATATAAAGGAAATTAAAAGCCCATTGAGGATAACTCTTATTATTAGTATTATCGTATTTTTATATCTGACAAAATTAAATCTGTTTACAAACCGCTAAAATTACTTTGAAGAAAGAAACCGGAATCTTTCATTATGTATGAAAGTCCGTCGAACATTTAAATTATGCAATCTCTGCACAAGTCGTAATTTTACATTCATCGCTGAATCTCATTAAATTGTCACGTAAATTTATTTTGCCTATCCAAAATTACACAAAACCTGAAATCAAAAGTCGAAGTTACCTCCCAATTTTGAAACTTCGATGCAAAATATAATGATTTTCAATTATCACTACCGCATTTTCATCGATTCCTCTTCTTTCGTTTCTTCCGCATGAAAACTATCAAAATTTATGAAAATGACGTGTTCCATATTTTTTACGATCGAAGACTACAGAGATGACCAAGAGAAGAGAAGAAAAAGATAAATGACATGTTCTATCTTTTTTACAGAAGAAGTTTCAAAATTGTGTAAGTGATGCTTAATTACAGTCTACTGTAATCGGCGATCTCTGCTTACCCTAAAAGGTCTAAACACTTCGCTGATGTTGTCGGGGGAATTGAGGCACAGAGGGCCTCCAGGCGGAGCCAAGAGGCCAGAAACAATCGCCAAACGAGGAATAGTAAACATCAGAGCCGGCTCGTAATTATCTACATCAGCCTGGCTGAGCAATCCACGTTCGAGAGCTCTTTGCAGCGTCTCCGAAAATAAAACGCAAACGAGCTCCTGCTGCTCGTACTCCTTCGTCGATTTCACTGGCACCATGGCGCCCACGTAACACAACTCGAAATCAGCAAACAACCGGTCGAAGATCTTCAGCGACTCGATCAGCTTCTCCAGGGATGGGTCCAACGGGTATTGCGTCTGAAAAAGGTACTAATCAATAGAAAAGTTAGGTGATTAGTATTTCAAATAGAAAGTATTATTCTTTGAAGTAGGAAATATTTGTTAATAACAGTATAGCTATTATTTTTAATATTATTTATTGTTGTTTAATATTACGTTTAAAGGATTCAGAGAGAACGAGACAAAAAGAAATAGAAAGGCGCAAGTTAGTAACAAAAATGAGAAAAAGGATTATTTAAAATATTTTTTGACGAATTTTCAATTCTTTACTTAATTTATTATTGAATTAATTTAATGTTTGTTATGGCATAGATTTTTCTGTTAAAGCCTAACTCAACGTCAATAAAATATGTAATTACATTACATATTAAATACATTAGTAATTCTAAAATTGACTTTATATAACCCATAAAAAAATCTGGAAAACGGACATAAAACGTTGGACCATTTAATTAAATGCAAATATACAAAATTCTGAAACTAGTTGGCCTAATTACTCTGTTGTCTCGCTGGAATGATTCCATGTTCTTAACTCGCGCGAAAGCATGCATAAATTTGATTGACCCACTACATTGTTTTTACTGACAATGAATCATTGTTTTCCTATAACGTTTCAAAGGTTTACTTGCTGCCAAAAACAATATTATGACTAGACTACGGATGTTTACGCAATTATGAGAGAATTAAATATGCAACAATGTACTGAATGTATATTATATGCAAAAATATACAAATTATGTTTTCATAATAAAATACTTGTTACGATAATATCTAATAATATCTAGAGTGGGAAATAAACTTTTATTCAACCACACTACTCATCTCACCTCTATTCGCGTTTGTATCTCTTTAAACGTCTTCTTTTTCAATTTTCAAATACATATTTTATTTGTGAAAAGTATAAAACAGATTAAATATATCGCGACGTATGAATATATCGACTATTGAAACTACACGCTATTTAAACATTGTCTGTGTTTTAATAACATCTATTATATGCATATATATAAATATAAATTCAAAGAGAACACCAGATTTAAGTTTCGTTTCTTTACTTATGTCTTCATAAAAACACGAATTTGCATAACGTCCGTTCGGTTATATTTATACAATCGTGAACTCAATATTAATTACGTTTATTTATTGACACACATTTATCATTCGAACACATCAACGATATACGATGGATTATTAAATAATGAATGGAACGAGGGAAAACAGAAAAACAAAATAATACAAATCATAATACATCAATTACGAGTATCTTTCTTATTTGAAAAAATGCCGACACACGAATAATTACCGTGTCCTCGAAAGATCGCACGAAAGAGAAAGTTGCATGTACTCAGCAATGCAGAGTATGTGTTGAAAAGCAACTTCAAAGCGTGCTTCTTGCACGACAAATTTCTACAGAAAGTGTATTTCACTTTCGTAAATCAATGGACAGGATATAAATATTCTATAAGCAATATTTAAAGAAACAGAAAAAAATTCTGCAAATTTAAAGGTTACCTCGGAATAAATAAAGTTTATTTTTGGATAGAAACTGGAGAAATGAAAACAACACAATGTACATAAATACATACAAATTTATGGCCTCCTCATTTCCGCAAAAGGATTTTTGATTTCAAAAAAACTCATGATATCGCTATTTCTAAAGTGTGCTATTAGAATTACTGGTTGATCTTACCATAAAAATGGGCAAAGTGCAAACGGTTAATATGGCTGTCATATCCAATGCCATAGGCAAGGATTCAAGTCCGGAAGTCCAGAGCCTAATAAAGTACACGTTCCTACGATTAACCTGAATATTTTAGGGTTCAACGTTTGCTCCAAATGCACTTACGTAATTCTCGAGATCGACAGACAGAAAAGGAAGGAATGCAGAAATAGGACGCGTCGTACTATTATGATAAAATACATATTTTAAAGAAACAACATCTAATCGTTCTATCGGCAACGCGAATTTTTCAAACTCGAAGCATACAAGGAACAGACTAATACGCGGTTGCCTTAATTCGCTAAATTCGTGTAAGAAAATCATGTAATATTCAATCACAAAGTATTCTGATTTCTATTTTCTCACACGTATGTCCACACGTCCAACGTAAAGTCAACTGTTTCTTTCCTAATATGATTAACAATTAACGAAAGAACGAAATTTAATCGACGACATTGGCCAGTTAACAAAATCTTTTCAAACTAAGCATACGTGCGTTATCAACCAACTGTGTAGTACTAATATGTACTAGTCTAGTACTAATCGATAACAAATGTGGAAAAAGTAATTTGTCAGATAATTGGACGAGCCATCAAGTTCTGAAAGATATACAGAACCGCGATAATTTTAAAATAATTTTATTTCAGGACATTGTGCTGATTAAAAATATTTTTCACTTTCCTCAATGAATATTACAATCTCGCAAAATCTTAAGCCGTTCTTTGATAACACCCTGTATAATTAAATCCAAGCCTATCAGCTGATTCGACATAAAACGATTAGGCGACCCATCCTTAACACCTGAACAAGCACGTATAATAAATACCTTCAGGTTCATGTGACCTTTTAACGCGTGCTCTCTGAGTAAATTCCTGACGATGTCCAACGACTTAGTCAAAGCCCTTGCCAGCGGTCTCATGGCTGAACTTTCAGCCTCCCTGTTCATGATCGAGGATCCAGCTGCCAAGCATTCAGCGCCGAACCACAGCTGCCCAGCGAGGTTCTCCTGCATCACGTCGTCAGGAAATTTCACCCTGAAGTCTCGGTTCGCCCTGCTCTCCGGAATCAGATCGTCCATTATTTGACTGCATATCGTTAACACTTTGTCCTGACAGTGGCGCAGCTGGTTGACCAACGTGGTGCATCTTTCTGGCTCCTGACGACCATCGAACGAGTCCAATTCGCAAGCGACCGCATTCAAAGACTCGTCCGCGTAGAAAAACTGTGCGAGCAGGCTCGTGTCGTCCCTCTGTAACATAAAGACGCATTTTGTTAGAAAGTTCCGTGTTGCAAAGTGTGTTTTAATATCACATTCATCGGTCAGTCTGAATGACCGAGATCTCAGTTGCTTATTATAAGAAGTTTTATTTTGGATCTCGTCACATGATTTTTCAAGACAATATGACTTTTTTTTGTTATGTACATACGAAATATAAGAGACAAAAATACGTTCTGTTTTATGGATAAAGGTATTTTAACTTCAGATTTATCAATTAGCCAAAATGACTGGTTTCAATTACTTTTTATAAAAAATTTTGTTTTGGATCTCGTCGCGTGTCTTTTCAAGTGACTACAATATATATATTATATTCTTATTATTTTCTTTATATTATATTCTTACTATTTACTTTACTATTCTTTCGTTTTATAAGGAAATAATAGACGCACAATATTTTTCGTTTTATATTAGTTTATTAAATTATGCACGAACATAATAATAGAAATAGAACGAAATGGATCACAGCCAATTCAATAAAATAATATAAAACAGAAATTGTCGTTCATCTATTATCACCTTATGAAACGAAAGAAACTTTTCGGACAAGCTAATACAAATTCCTCTTTTTCCTCCACTTCCATTTTTCTGAGACATATATATACACATATACACATATATACTTTAATATAGCGGAAGTTACATTGACTGGTTGCGAATGAATTGTATTTGGCTTAGGAAATGTAATTTGTAGAAGCTTACGTCAGTTGTGAATATTATTTCGAATATTTGAATATTATACTAACTCTTACAAGTAAGAAAAATCGCTTCGTCCAAAAATTCCATTGACCAAAGTAATTCGTAGTGTAGAAAGGACAAAGTACTCTTCTTATCAAGGATGTTAAACTTTATTATGTTAAAGTTTATTATGTTAAACTTTAGACTGAGGAATTCAAATATACAAACTAAAGTTAATATTTATCAATAACGATAAACTATACATTTGAATTGTAATAATTATAATATTGTCTTGTAATAGCCAAAGTATATGGATTCTGTTCAATTAGACTCTGATTTACATTACCTTAAAAATATTAAATTATAAAATATTAATATAAAAATTACCTTAAGAATGCTATAAATGTTTAAAGTTTTGTTAAGGATTTGATCGTTTCGTTTGAAACGAATAAATGAAGTAAAATTCCAATACTCAGAAATCGTCGTAATACAATTAACAGTATGGAAGAATCGACATACGTATACCAATATTTATTTTTAACTGAAAGCAATCAGAACATTTTGTCACGTAGTGACTCGTCCTTTCAACATGATCACGGAAAAATTTCCAAGATATCTTTATTGCACTCGAATATGACCATGGAAAAATGAATTAACAACGACAAAGATTATAGTTTACTTGTCTCGTTGTGTTACATTACATATCTCGAGCTTTATCAGAAGACATGTTTAATTAAGTTCTTCGTGTATTCATGAGGTCATGAAGGCTACGTGCCTAGCCAATCATTATCATGTACAAAAATTCGATAAACGCCCTAACACAGAGATAAGCTTCCGTCCTAGCGTACTTCTAAGAATGTATTTAATTATTTCAACGATATCATTTTTCCATTCTTTTTTATTCACACTATCGTGCATAATTTGGAACTATTAATAACAATTACTTATTAATTATTAAACCATAATCTTGCATAGTGAAATAAAATGCTTTTTTGTTCGTTATATTTCTCTCTCTAAAAAGGAAAAAAATTAGAAACACTAACAATGGAAATTAATTCTATGATGTTTTTTAACACTACTTACGTTTATAAAAAAAATTATTACTTCGCTATTAAAGGATTAGCTTAGCAAATGAATGTATAACAACTTTAATAATCTATAACAAAATAATTGTTACAGCATATAACAAAATAGATAATATTTGGTATGTGTTAAATACAGAAGAATTAAAAATCTCTGTTTGGTAATCGTCATAATATGCAACAAAACATAAGCAACATCGCTCTCGATCACTTAGGTTATCATTTTGATCCAATATTGTTTTCGTTCTGGCCGTGGCTTTAGAATGGAGGCCACATCTAGTGAATAAATTCACCTTGTGCTGTACAGCTTAAGATAAATATGGCACTGTTAAGTATCTTAGCCAAGTCTTGTAATATAAGGAATTTCTCGATAGAGTATTTGCCAACTACTAAACACGAGTTCTAGGAATACAAGCTTGTATTAAACACACAAATTGTCAGGCTAATAACAATGGTAATTAACCTGCGGCTATCTAAAATTCTAAAAAAAATGTTATTAAAAAATTCGGAAGTTTTGTCAAGTAACAAACTAGATATATTTTGTTTTACTCTAGACGTATATATTTTATTTTAGATATTACCAAAGATACTATTATTAACGGTTATATAGTCTTTCCATTGTAAAAATCGATGCAATACAATGATATTAAAAATACAATTTCTACTATGTTTCTTTTAGTCCTATCAAACCATTCTTAACGTTTAATAATATTAAAATATTGAAAATAGTAAAATATCGCTCGTCTTAATAGCTAACGCTTGGCTTCTACATAACTTCGTCAACTATATTCCTGGACTTAAAAGGTTCTTCCTATCTTTCGCTGTTTTACATTAAAATAATCAAATTTTAATCACAGAAAATATGTTCACTATGTTTTGCGTTTAAAATTCCAACCTTCTCTTCATACGTCGTGAAGCAACCGATATCTACATTCTATCAATTTTAAAAACACGTTTCGCCTCTTTTTTTTTCAAATACGAACCAACAAATACCATTCATCGGTATTTTTACATTGGCGAGAAAAACTTTTTATCACGCTGTTCCTTGCGTAGAACAACGTGAGTAATTACATTAACGAGGCAGTTTCTAACAATGAACAACTAAACTTTCGCACACAGAATTCTATATGTAGTAGTAGAACACGATAACAAGAGGCAAATATACAATCAGTCACATACTTCTACTTACACCCCTTGAATATAAAGTATCATAGTAAAACTTTAGCTCGACGTACTTTTGTTGACACACTAAGATACATATTGTTCAAATGTAACGCAATTTGCTCACACTCACCTCTAATACGAGCAAGGTGTTGAAAGAATCAAAAATACAATGTTATAACAATTGCCTGTTATATCTATGTACACGAAATCATAAAAATGGTAGGTCTAATATTATATGAACATATTATTAATAATTCAAAAAACAAATAATACAAAGTTGATAAAGTAAATAAATAATATATAATAAATAAATATATGTATTAATATCTTGTAGGTAACGCAATTTTATCCCAAGATTTTTGACACAAATCTTTTAATTTTTCTAATTTCTTTTAGGTACACATTAATAAGAGCAATGTTGATACATAAATATAAATAATTTCGTGACAAAACGCATTTTCAGTCTTTTTGATAAATAAAATACACAAAATTGCATAGGTGTATGTAAACTTTCGTAACTGACTGTACGTAGAGATACGCTTCGAAAACACAATTCGTGTGCTATGTATTCCATCTCTTCTTTTCCCTTTTCTTGCTTTATATCCTTTCTCCGAAAATTAATCAAATTAATTGGACATTTCCTTTCCGAGTGACGCAACGATCAGTTATTTTCCGTGGCCGTTTGCCGCGAAAAAAGAAAGAGAGAAGGAGAAAAAGAAAGGAAAGCGGCACTCTCCAGAGATATTTATAAATTGATATGAGACCCGTGTTCCTCAGAACAATGACTCTAATTATACCTACGCGATGTAATTAAAAGAGAGAGGGAGGATCCCCTGTGCTATGTTTTATGTTCCGCAAACAGTGATCTTCAATGGAGACGTGCAACTACGATCCACTACTAATTACACATCAAACAGCGTTTATTTGTTTAACGGCCAAACCATTTTTTTTCTCTCCCTGTTACTCTGTTCTCCTTAACAAACGATTGGAAAATAATCATTTCAAACTTCGTACCATGCACCGCGCTCGCGGCTGAAAAAGAGGTGATTCATTCTTTTTATTCTTGCTTATGAAGAATTAATTAATTTTATTCGTACCTGCAAAAGAATTCATTTACAAACGTGGACAAAAGGGGTTAAGGTGTGAAAGAATCAATTGCGACTTTTTCATATTTTTTTATAAGCAAGGATATACTGGAATAAGTATCGGTAACACAATTTACGATTAAAATTATGTATCAGTAACGACAATGAAATTCTACTGTACTTGATTGTCGGCTGGTGATTTTAATTGAAATACTGAAAATGGAAAATAACCCACAGACTTAAAGGACGAAGAGTCGTAAAAGGAGATGACTAGGTCGTTACATATTGACCTATGATTCCGTTTCCTAGATTACATCTGCGTCATTATACTAATGGTCATTATACTAATGGATCTCTAGACAAATCGTGTATAAATGAATTATGCGCAATATGTAAGTTATAAGCAATAATTTAAGTTTTGGAAGCGTGATGCGATAATAATGATGGAAGCGAGCGTGTAATACGTACAATTTATTTAAATTTGATACATAAATTACACTGACGAATTCCATGCAGATATAATGGCCATTCACTTGATATTTTCGATTGTGTGGCTGAATTCTCAAGAAGAGCGATTACGGGACCACATTGATTCAAGGAAGAAATGATTCGTATCAACGATAACTCGCACAGCCTAAACGATAAGATTAATTTCGTAATTGTCGAAGAGGAGGTCTGTGTAATCGACAAGTGAGTTCCCACAATGTTTGTATCGTCGAACCGTCGACGAATAATTACGAATTATGAAATGTTCATGGCAATCTTCTTCGACGGTTAGTTTGATATTAAGGTAGAAAAATATTTTTAAAAATCACAAAGAATATGTTAAGACGAGGGGGGGTCTCATGTAACAACACAATAAAAGCAAAGCAAGCGGTTTTTACGAATTTGTTTTAGGTCAACTACTGATTATATGGGACTAGAACTTCTTGGTATGTAAATATTCAGGTACAAATGTAATTTTTTAATTTTAGTTCCTATAGTTTATTATCTATTATACAAGCCCTGTGACCATTCTCCGCAATGTAACCATTGTTAGAGTGCAGTATATTCATCAGGGAGCAAAAGTTAGGGAGTTTACGCTGAGATCGAACATATTTTGGAAAGAAAAACACGAAGAGAGCTGTGGAATGTTTTAGCGTTTAGAAAGGTTTTACCTTTTTCGGCAGATAAATTCAGTTTATATTGCTTAAAAAATATTATAAATAACTGATCCAATAATAATTTCAGGCTGAATCCCTGGAGAAATTTGTAACAAAGTGAATAAGTTTTATCCGATATTGATTAACCAATTAGTTTTTCAGTTATCGTGCACGCCGGTTCAAAAAGTTATTAAACGTGACAGTTTAAAAAGTAAAAAAAAATTACATTTATACTTCAAGGTTACGTTTACATCCCAAAAAAATCTAGTTCCATATAACCAATAGATAGTCTAACAAATATTCATAAAAATTATTTAATTTTATTGTCATTACTTGAGAATCCTCTCCGAGTTCGAATCAATTTATATCAAGTTCAATACCGTGACTAATAATCTCCTGCGATGATTAAAATCTACGTTCTAGAAGTAAATAGAAATGTTCAAAATAGACGGAAATAAGAGAACTACACGCTTGTGTATAAATATTCATAGAGTAGAATTTACATATATATAGTAGGTTAAAGTATAATATTGCGTACACGTAACATAGGCTATGAGATGTTTAATTCCTTAATAATCGTTTACAGAAAAATATCGTTCTTTTCTTTCTTGTTTCTTTCCTTCTTTTTTTTCTTTTTTTTTTTAACAGAACCATTCGAGAAAAATGGGCCTTTCGTAATAAGAAAAGAGGATTTAAGTAGCTTTTTGCGTATTAACAAACAACCACTTGTTATCTTCTTATCTCTTTTTATGAATCATTGAATTTTTTCTCCCAATAACAGCTTGTTTGTTTTCGGGTATTAATATACAGTTTCTGAAAATAAAATTTTTCATGACCATAAAAGTCCGCTGCTGAAAATGATGTTAAAACGAAAGTGAGACAATACTGCGTATAAAATACTTTCCTCCTATATATCCCTTATCGTCTTATCGTTTACGAATTGATGACAGTTGTACAGATATTTTTATCGTGAGTGTAAATTTACACATTTTCCGAAATTACACATTCTCACTTTGGAGGAACGTTATTTTTCTCTGAAAGTCCAAAACGAAACAGTGTAAATTGGGCTTAAAGTCTCACTGCGTTTTGCTTTCATCGATCTCGTACTAAGATGAGATTCATAACGAATTTTTGCAGAATAACGAACAGCACAATGAATTAAATATACTAAATAGAATCTTTAATTACAACCCAAAGAATTATTAATTTCTTTGCTTTAAACGAATCGTACGATATTGATACAGATTGGTTGAAATTGGAAAGTTTTTGAATAAAACCAAGATTAAAATTATTGGATTGATGTTGTGTTATGATGCTTGATTATATTTATTCATGATTAGCTGATTGTCTAAATTTTAAATATTTACAGAAAAATATAAGAGTGAAGATTAATTAACTTTTTATAGAACTCGGTGGTAAACTGTGTGTTGTGATAATTTTGAAATGTAATTATACAATTTAAAATTCATGAGAATTATAAAATATTTCGGACTATCGAGATATAGTACAATCATAATCGAAATGCGTCATTCTAATTATAGATTTATTTCTACGAAGTTCTAATGTTATCGATTACTATTAGAAAACAAGTGTTACTCTTATCTAAGGATTTTAAGTACTCATTTACGACAGCGAAGAAACATGGAAAAACACATTTTTTAACGTACAAATACGCATAAATATAAACAATGATCATACAATTGCATTAAGTTGAGAATACACATACAAATATAATTACATATTTAAGTTTATAGATTGTATGTGATAATTAATTCGGAAATTTTATGGCTTGAAGTTTTATATCTCATTAGATATCTACCTATTACTCAAATAAGCAGATAAAATCTTGTCACATAAAAATTATTTAACAAATTTAATACGTATAATTAAATATATGTAATTAAATTTCATATAAATAGTGTTATAAGATTTTACTTATTTATAATTAATATAATTTACTTTTGACAAATCCTCTAAATAAATATACTAATTTTGTTTATTGCGCTAAGAAATACAGTTTCATCAATGTAAGCTCTACCTCAGAAACGAAACTATTAATATCGTAAATGATAGAACAGAAACTGAAATTGAAAAACTCACGAAACTACTATTTACCAATTGTGACGTTAAACACGTATTACGCACAATTTTACGTATTTTTGACCAGAAATAAACCATATTAAACACGATACAAGAATCATTCAATAAACACAGAACGTACACAGAAGACGAACCGTAAAAATCAACATCGAAGACAAATTTAGAAAGCGTAACGAGGTTTTCTCCATTTAACGCAGGCTAATTATGGTGTGGCGCGTAAAATTCGGTATCAAAAGTGATGATATAAACGCGACAGAAGAAAAAGAAAATTAAAGTTTGTCCTTTCACTGAAATATTAAAATATACAAGAACGTTATAATAAAAGTTATGTGTCCAGAAAGACGATCGGTGTGTCACGACGTACTAAAAAAAAAAAAGACAGCGCTAGTTTTCATCAGAAATAAAAAGAAGAACATAAAGGTGCAATTTAGATGTGAAGTATTGGTGGATGTTATATGGTAATAAATATGGCATTTTTACGATTTTCTAGACAACAGCAGGTGTTACTCACAGAAAAACGAAACGGAAGATGGTTTTTACGCGGAACAACACTCTGCAATCTCGTGATACTAGATTTCGTGCTGTTTTGTCCCAGATGTACGAAGTAAAAAAGAATTGCTCACTCGAAAATGACAAATATCACGAGCAGAACTAATACAGGCTCCGCTTCGAAATCGTATTTGTAGTTTTATGACATTTGGATCGTGTTTGTTGCTAACAGAAGAGTCATTTCTAAATAAATATGAGAATATGTATGTCGTATTTATCTAAATAAATACGAGTATACGTATATGTATATCGTATTTACTCGTTCACGTACAAATATTAATAAGAACGCCATTGAAAGATCAATTTTATTTCAATTAGATAAAACTACTATTAAAAGTATAAGGAAATTAATTTTTGTAAAATTTATATTATTTTAAATTGGTTTTACTATTTTAGATTTGTCAATTTTACAAAAATTAATTGTCTTCTTACACTTTTAATAGTAGTTTATCTAATTAAAATAAAATTGATCTTTCAATGACGTTCTTATTAATATCTGTATGCGAACGAGTAAATACGATATTTTATATTACTATAAAATCTTTTATATTATTTTAAATTGGTTTTTCTATTTTAGATTTATCAAAGACGACGAAAATAATAGTTGGAACAGACTTCAAAAGAATTTTACTTGAAGTCTTATTACTACAAATAGTAGGAACAAAATTAATTTTCCACGTATTGAGCAAACCTTTTGAAAACTCGATGTAATAGGGAAAAGATAAAAGAGAATGTATTTTAAATCTCTAAGAAAATTCTAACAAAATTTTGATACAAAAATTTAACAAAAGTCTTATTTATTATAATTATTATAAATTTCTTATATCTACCATAAACCAACATCTATATATCTTTCTGATACAAACAAACGACAAATATGTATGTCAAATAAACTAAAAAATATTAAAACAATTTATTACCTGAGTACATTATTATTCAAATAAGATTATTTGAGATAAAGAAACAAAGCAAATAAGAATTTTATTTGAATAATGATTTGAACGAAGATTTATTTCGGTAATGCATAATCCTGATCTCGATATCGTTCACGTTCGCGTTTAACTATCGAAAATTTACGCAGCAGAGACCTTCGCGTACCCTTATCCATTTAAAGCGATGCAATGATACGTAATTTAGGATGTGCAACGCTAAGTAAGTGCAATTGCACTTGCATAACAATATGCCGATGCACTTTAATCGATACCATCGACTGGTGCGAAACAGGCTCGTATTTGTTACTTGTTTAAGCGTTTCCCTTTACAAATGCAAAGAAAAACAAACTGCACCTCATAACCTTGGATACGTATTGTATTAACGTTCAACGAGAAACTATTAAACGTCTATTAAAAGAAGAATTACATAAATAAGAAATGAGATCTCTCGAATCGGATAAGACAGATAATCCTTACGTATATATTATGTTTGTTTAACCGGTCAGCTGTTTTTGACGAGTATAGTCGTCACGAAGAAATGACAATATTTTGCGTTATGACGAGACCTGTCAGTAATAAAATTCAAAAATAAGACAGTCGTTTCGTTACAACTTAATTCTATATTATAGCAAGCACACATACTCTGTGTGTTTGACAAGTATACTCGTCATCGCTTACATTTTGCGACACATTTTAGGTACACACTTTTCAAAGAGGTCGTAACAGTTAACTGGTTAAGTATGCGTTTTAATCAAGAATACAGTCTTCCTACGTAAAGAAAGAAAACATGATTTATACCAATAATTTGTAATGCAATTCATGATTCGATCATAATGTATTGTTATGCGAAATTAATCTGATGTTAGAAATTTGAAGCAAATTGAAATTAGAAGATTCCAAGTTTCAAAATTTGAAGACTTAAAAATTTGCAAAAATTTCAAGATCTGAATTCATTGATATCACATATACGTATATGCAATAAGATCATGTTCAGTGTTCGTTTAAATTATTCCTGTACTTGTTGTTCTATACAAATATGATAGAAATAATTGTACTGTGATTTAATTACAAATTGTTGCACTGAATCATTAATTTATTATATTTTATAATTGAAGACGTGGTTAAACGATTGTTTACGATTGTTAACATATTACACAACCATATTTGAAGCAATGGAAACACATTGAAACCACACGTCTAAGAAATTGTCCAGTTAATCTTTGATATTTGTTTAATTCTCCTTAACTGCTTGGAATTATTATACTACGACTTGTAAACGTTTTACACATATTGATCCCTGATATTTATTCAATTGCCATTTCAGATTCCTTAACAAGAAATATAGAAAAATTCTACATGTTTAATATTCCAAAATAACACGTTCTTTCACACTCGTTCTATACTACTTAAGGGTCAAATATATGATGCAACCAATATAACAGTTTCTTTCGTTTTAAATCCCTGAATCATTCTCCGTTTACGTCAATTGATCTATGAGTTAGGCGAATCGGAATAAATTTCAGAAGTATTATGTAAACCAATTTTTATTTGCGTTTCACAGGCATGTAATATTTATTCGTAGTTTTGGCCTGTTGACAAAGTTATCCAAAACTTCAAATAGAAGATAAAAAGCTTATAAAAAAGAATAACTGTACGATACTACTATAAATTGTAATTTTAATGAACGTATCGTCTTATGTTCTATTGTACAGATGAATTATGAGAACACGAGCTCGAAAGAAAAAATCCTAAACGGTAATAACAAGACTAAGCCTATTAAAAAATAATAATACTTGGTCATTGTTAGTCGACGTGTTCGTTTATGCCTTAGAGTTAGAATGGTTGAGTTAAATATTGCAAATTAAAATATTGGAATATTTTACTCGTGGTAAATTAGATTCAATATTGATGGAAAAATGGGAAATTGTTAGAAAATAAATGTATACACATCTATATTGTACGAGCGAGGAATGAAAGAGAGGAAAACAAAAGGAAAACGTCATGAGACGAGCGCATCGTGTATGTGTCGAATGAATGAATGTGCAATAAAACAAGTTCATTCCTGTTTGGGATGTACAAAAGAATAGAGCGCTGTTCGCTAATATTTCAAGTTATTATGTTATATATAAAATAGTTATTCTGTTCTAATAAATTTTGTATTTAATAAAACGTTATATAGTATTACTTTAACAGAAATAATGGTAAATGTGAAATATTCGATTAGAAAATTAATTGTTATTCGGAGTTCAAATGGCTATAAATATTAGAAGCTTCTTTTCAATTTAAAAATCGCATTCACCTGTCAGAGTTATTACCGATTACTTTTTGTTCAAATTTCAGTTAAAATCAATATTAGAAGCGCAAATAATATTTCGATTTCTTACTGACGATAAATTAGAATATTTCTTATTGGTGGGAAAAATGGTAAATAGTAGTAAAAAGAAGGATATTCAAATGACAAATTTTATATAAAAAATAAAAGAGATATGTACAGAAATGAATGATCTTAGAATTATGAGTATCAAGCAACGTTCGAGATAACATTCATATTTATGGTATAATGGACGTATATATATAAATATATGTATGTATATGGGGTTGGTTGATGGTCCTCGTTAATCTTCCGTATTTGAGTCCCTCAAGCCCGTATTACAATAGTTAATGGCCTTTTGCGACAAAACAAATTGTGACTACGATATAACGCATTTCTAACATAAACATAATGGCGCGTTATTTATTAAATTTATAATATAAACAGTATATTACAACCATACTACGATATATTGCAAGAGGACGAACTATCCGACAAGCTCTCAATATATCACGGGATAAGAGATTTTCCCGAAGAAATAAATTATTAAGTCGAAAATATCGACAAACCTCTTGACAAGTTAATTATGACTTCTATGTTATAACAATAAGTAATAAATGTATTAGACTATATTGACATTATATATAATGGTATTAAAGAATAAAGTTTTCTAAACTAAAAGAGCTAAAATTATGTTTTTCATATCATAACCGAATTAGAAGTGCGACGATGCAATTTATTTCTATCCACAATTTTTTACCTCCTCGTTACAACAAGCTGAGAATAAATGCCCTGATTATATGGTATAAGGCTTGTTAAGATGCTAGGAAATTCAGATTTATGGTTTGGACGAACAAAATCCACTGTTTTCTACAGATATTAATAAAGAAGAATTATTGGGTTAGTTACACGATAATATTTTTCCAAACAAAGTTTTAACCGTGATTTACGTGATTTCTTCGATAAATCATATATTATACTTAATCCGTATAGTTCAAACAATTTCAGAAGAATCAACCTTAGACTTAGAATGAATCTTATTATTACATATTTCTAGAAGTTATCGTTTCTAGAATTCAAAAATACGTACACAATGATACTGTTATAATTTCTCTGTTTAAAACTCTGTTTAAAATTGTCTACACGTTAAAAACACGTGTCTAACCTTCGCCAGGTACTAAATTTATGTTTCCAGCAAATTACATGTCATTTCTTCCTTTCTTTGGTAAACTTGTTTGTTTCTATCTAATCTAATTACAATTTTGTAATTTAAACTAATATAATCTCTTTTAATGTGCAGTTTTAAAGCGAATAGAGATAACGCAAGATTTATGTTTTATTTCGAGTCATGGGATTTCCCGTACTCAACTTGTTCCACTATTCACGACCGCGATGCACGCACGTGAGTTTTAACTCTAGCGTGACACTATCCTACCTAGAAATCGAGGAAACGCGTCGTTGACGAAGGTTACGTCTGATAAAAGAGGCGATTGTCTTAATAGATGATTCAATGATTTCGAGCCTCTTCTCTGTACACGAATCATACAAGTATGAAAAGTAATTAAAAAAACAGCGATATATGGTCGAACGAGAGAAAGATATTAGTACTTAATATTAAATATTAATATTAAGTAGCTGGTGATGTGAGAATCAATTTGCTCGATTTATGGTGGAACGAGTGAGAAATTATATTTCGTGATATATGTGATTAAGCAGAATCAATTTGTTTTTACCATGTGTAAATGAGAATGGCGAATTAGTAAATGAAATAAGTATCTTTTAATACGTGCTGTTTGTCTTTTCTTATCTGATATCGATGAGGCAAGTATGCTGGCAGCAGTGCATTAGTGTTAGTAACCTTGTGACCTCCAGCTTTAAGATCAGAACGGTAATGGCCTAATAAATTCAGTGTTAGCAAATGATAACTTTGAATTAACACGTAAGAGCAGCACGAGACAGAGATATGAACGAGAAGACTTTTATTCGAAAACGACAAGATTGGAAGAGTGAAAAGACAAAACAATTTGATTATCGAAGACATTTCGATGGAAGACAAGGTAAACTTTCAGACAGCCCATTAGTAAATTAAATGTTAAGAAAATTATGACTTTGCATTAATATATGAACAAAATACGAGATAAACGTATAAATGAAATCCCGTATGAGAACTGTAATGATTGATTAAATACGACCAGATCAAGATAACAAGAAAAAATTTAGATAAAAAGCAAGGTGAACTTTTTCAACGCTGTTATAATTAACCAATATAATTATACTATTTAACAAAAACGAAGTGAAGCTGCTATCTTACATAGAACTCAGCAACTGTAAAATAGGATAGCTTAGAAGAGTAAGAAACTACATGGAATCTTCAAAGTTATCGTATAATACGTACAATAGTACTCCAGTACATGGTTTCCCCATGTCTATAAGTCAGGTGTTTAATGACTCATAGAGTACATTATGCGCCATTATATTTCCTTGTTCTTGAGAAACTATTCTCGCGTAACAGTATTCCCTTTCTCTGTTCAAACTGATATAATTTTTAAAATGTAATACGTCATAAGCGAGTGTCTTTACAACATATTGGGCATACAGTCGACAGAAACAAAATAACGTTATCAGTTATCACAGATTCGATCAAGCATAATAAAGCATACGTTCTATATGTCAAAATAGAAACTTGAGACGATGTTAGAGATATAACGGAGCTTGCCAAATGGATCTGAGTTCGATCAATTAGTATCGACATCGACGACCTAAGTGTGATAATTTATAAGCACCATTCTCGTCTCCAGTTATTTCGACATACGAAACACATGTTTTTTTATGCTCCGCTTCCGCCGATAACGCTATTTGATTTCTCATGAAGCGAGAATATTGCGAGAATTATAAATTCGTAAGGTGTGTTTTAATTACGAAATTAAGTTCTTAGATTAGCTATTATGTACTTTTCTTCCATGTTGAAATGGTAGGGTGCAAGAACAAAGAACTCAAGCTGTATTTTATATCGCTGATGGACAGGAACAACATAGTACAATTCAACTTATACTGTTTTCATTTTTCCTACCTTCACGCTGTATTTTTTTGACATATATTATAATATTAAAATCTCAACTAAAAGAGCGGGAAAGAAGTGAAATTGGTTTGTACTATTAGAATCATAAGCAAAGGACAGCGATATAGAATACATATTATTATATATGTACAAGGTGTACATACTTAAACAGTAATGAGATAGATTTTGATTCTCGGAAGTCCTCAACATTGTATCAATGCTACAATGCTATTTCAGACGTATATCTCTATCGTCATTAATTTCAACTCGATTTAGCTAACGCGAGCGATTTCGCGGCGACTTTTATAAAAGTGTGTTTCAGTAACGCGTTATGTAAAAGGGACAGCGACACATCGAGCAACGTCTTACACTGCACTCTCTAAACGAGTTTTTGACCAGCAAACGTATTCTTACGGTTGCAAGTGTCATTCGTTTGAGCCCCTGTCACTTTCCCCTTTTCTCAAAAATCAAGAGCCACCTTAAGAGACATTTTTTTGCAGCCGTAAACAACATCGAAAATGCTGTAACCGACCAACCAAAAACAGTTTCGATAGAAACATTCCAGCACTGCTTTCAGGAGAAGGAACAGCCGCCTACGGCGGTGTATAATTTTTCGAGAGAACTATTTCGAAGGGAACAGCTGTACATTTTTCATTAAATGAAATGTAAACATTTTTAAAGAAACAGACCAATTACTTTTTAAATACACCTCGAATATATTTAGGTATATCAGCGTAATTGTCCTAATATTTTGACAAAAATTTGACTCATACTGTTTTGCCCGCCCACCAAATATCATCTACGATAAAACCTAATTTATTTGAATCCATCAGAGAACAAACAGTCCGTAGAACTGAAATTATGGGTTCTCATTTCAATTATATTAAATATATATCAATTTACATACATGTGTAAGAGTTCATGTTCAGATAAGTCGAATTAGTTGTCGATGTTTATTTAATCGATCTTCAGTTAAAATTTCGTTCCATTAAATGGAGCTGCATTGTATAGTATGATAAATCGGTTTGTACGTATCTTAGGCTAATAAAAACGTGATTCTACCTATTTGATACAATCTGTATCGTATTCTGTCTACATATGTTAAATCGTCTGTGCAGTGCTTTACTACTTTTTAATCGTCGATATCGCATCTCATGCACTTTGAGGTCGTTCGTATTATGTTCTACGAATCCGAGATAATCTGAACCGTGATCTATACTATGTTGCAGATCGTGTTTATTGGGTTTCTCGGATCTGATGTCATCTGTATTTGATCCCCTGTTACTGGTATGACGCGTAACATGTCCAACTAATCTCGCAATGCAATTCTCCGGGACTATTAAGCTCTAAATAATTGACGACTACATATTTACCTCTTTGTACGACGTTACAATCTCTCCTGCAATGCAATGAAATTATACGTTCCCCTAATTCCCCGTTCAATAATAAAGACATTTTTGATAACAAATTCCTAATTGATTTGGCAAGAATTATTTAACTAGTTTCCAACTAACTTTTGTTCTACTCTTTGAAAACTTTTATATGACATTTATATTTTTATAAGATACACGAATTATTTTCCCAAAAAAATTTAAGTTTATTCTTTTATTTATGAAACTCATTGCATGCATTTTCTATTCTACTTTTAAAATACTCTTGTTTATTTATCATAAGAAATTCTTAGATAGGAAGAAAAATGGTAAAGTAAGATCAGAACGTCGTTTCAACGATACGTAATATTAAATCCCACATTCTGCTTCTTATTTTATAATACGTAAACAATTTCGCTTATCGATTGATCTTCTTATTGAAAGCATAAATTTCTCTGTAAAAATATCTCGCAATGATTCGCACTTTAATATCACTGATAGCAAAAAAAGACATCGATCTGTAACTAAAACTGCCATCAACTCGTTTCCTCTTGGACTAATGCCAAATTTAAAAAAAGAAAAACGATTGACCTAGAAATTAACATCCTTCGATTCAATATTGTTTAACAATCGAACTCAATACAGGCTACGTACAAAAAAGACATCAGAATTATGTAATTAATACAACCAGGTCAGAATTTATGGCACACTGATATTTGATACATTCAATAAGTATCATACAAAAATATAATATGATGGATCTAAGTTCTTGGTAAACCAGTATACCAGTTCAAAATAATACAAAAATCAAGCACAACATTTCATTTTCAAGGAAATCGAGTTTCAAAACTTGTCAAGCTACATCGCCATTCGAATTACATATTTTAATTCGATGAAAATTACTAAATCAACCAATACCTACATAAATCATTATCTTTTTTTACATCATTAAGTTACCAAATTTCCTTTATACGCCAATGTATAGCGCACTTGATTCTCTAAAATCGTAGCTCATTAACCCTTTCGCTCTGACGGGCGTATATATACGCTCTCGAAGAATGAACATTCATATACGAAGAGCGTATATATACGCTCTCGAAGAATGAACATTCATATACGAAGAGCGTGTATATACGCTCTGGAAAAGTGGGCGTTGAGGTACGAAAAGCGTACATATACGTTCATACCACATATACTTTTATTTCATACTTTACATGAGATACTTTTGTTAATGGAGTATCTGGCAGCGCTGCATGCCTCAAACAATTGATATTTATATTTTGTAAAGTAAAATGATATTGCTAAATATAATAAATATCATTGTAAAATTTAGAGAACAAGAAACGACTTCTAATTACTTCGTAGCATTCCGTACCTCAGTGTCAACTACTCAGTAATGCGCTCCGTTTACAGCCATAAACATTTTGTCACAAGTATTTGTTTGTTGCACCGTAGCGAAAGGGTTAAATGCGAATGTCGACTTCTAAATTAACGTTTCTCGGTTCGAAATTGTTTAAAATAATTAACTTTACCTTTCCACTATCCTCGATTCTCGAACATCGCTATAAAGATACAAATATGAAATACGCCAGTCATATGTTACCATTTAAATGGGTGCGATATGGCGATAGAAAGAGAACGTTGCATAGGGACTCTTTTGTCCATGTCTAATCATGCATGCACACCGATGTCGCTCATTGATTGCTGTTGCATTTGCATATTTACTAGAAGAGTTCGAGTCGGGAATTTTACAGTAGCGAACAAAAAAAGTTTGAAGTTTATTAAATAATTTATATGTGTATATCCATACATTAGTGACTTTTGTGTAAGATATTTTTCAAGAGTATATAACATATATCGTACGATATTTGTGCCCTTATCAAATACAATCTGTTTTGTAAGATTATTGTATTTATTGCACCACTTATACTTAAACTTCTGTTTGTCCGCTACTTTATATCGCTTTCTCGATACGCTCACGCGCTATCTTCATATCTGTACGAGAATCGCAAAGCAACTCATCGAATGCGAATGTGCTCGCCAAACATTCTGCCAAACATGGCACGTGCGGCTTTTTTCGACACTAGTTTATCAGCAGTCACAGTTCGAGTTCAAAAGCTGGTGCAGACGGAAGCACATGAAACCGTAACACACGAGCAACGATCGCAGCCATTGCACACGAACCTGAACATTGAATCTCGTTGAAAATTATTCATCTATCGGCATGCGATCGCGCGACCGTGATCGACTTGAAAGTTTATGAAAGTATGCGTCAAAGCCGTGAGAGTGTACACCGTTCGTCAAATCTGAAACGTTGCAGACTCGTTGGAGGTCCGATATTCATAATGTTGCGCGTCGAATTCGAATGTCGATATACTGGTACGTAAATCGAATTTTCATAGTTCATACGTATGGCGTAGTAAACACGCGAGAATTTCTCTGCTCTAGCGATTCGTCATCATTCTTTGCTATGAAATTCAGCAATTGATTATAAAATTCTAAAGAAAAGTATTACTCCACAAATCGTACCGTTATACGATCTCGTTCGGGTTTCACGTTAATATATTGGGTTGTCGGATAAATCCGCGAATCTTTCTGAGGTCACGCCTTTATTCAGAAACAACAACGATTCTACACGATTGGAATAACGGCACTACCCAACTGATAGCACGAAATGATCGAATAGAATGACGCATATTTATTTGGCTTAATTATATTATTGCAAAATATCGGAATAAAGGACAAACTTCGATTTGAGGCACCACATTTAAAAAAAATTTTTTTTGCATAGTCTGATAGTAATCGACGAATAGAAGCAAAATCCATTGATTCGAAAGTCATGCGTTGTTGAAGTTTGGTAAATTTAGTCTACTATTTACTTGTATGGCTTACTCTATCTTATACATCGTTACCTTCTGTCAACACATTGCCCAACCCTTGCTCAAATTGATATTTACCAAATCGATTCATCTATCAACTATAACTTCTGAACCGATGGATTGCTGGACTCGAAACTGTTACACTTCTTTATTCATCTTTATTCATCGAGTCTTTATTCATCGAGTGCTATCAGAAGCTACAAACAAAGTTTAAAAGAAAATGCTGCTCCAAAGCGAAGTTTGACCGAATAAAATTTATGATTCATGGTGGAACAGGTTTGAGACATATCCGGCAACTCAATACGTACTAGTACGCAGACTAGCTCAATGTTTCAATAAAAGAGCAAACGAGAGTGGCATACTTTCTATACAAATTTCTCGTCACACGTTCGTATTTATAAATAACATCCGGTGGAACAATGATTGTCGTACGATCACACACACCGGGATTAATTTCTAGCTATACAAGTTTACGCCCTCTTCCACGGCTTACAACTATGTAGGTCGGTAACCGCTATTGTTACAAGAGATTCGTCGGTACCTTGGAGATCATTATCGTTGACAGCTTGATTGTCGCAGCAATATATCTAGAATTGAATTATTTTGCGACAAATTAACTTGTTTCGAGAAAGAGACATGAGCCACTGGAACTGTCAAACTCCGTTCTTTTCATGACTTTTATATTTATCGTTTTCACAATTGCTAAAAACACGTATATGATTTTCGCAAAATTCCTGTTGGCTTTTATTTAAATAGAAACGTGACTGCACGTATACGTATTTCTTTTCAGTCTATCGATATAATTATAATCATCTATGCATATTCAGGGACACGTTGCAAATCGTTGTGCTAAAATACGAAAACATTTCAATTCAGGTTAATTGAATATTTATCCTTTGGCAAACAGTTTTATTAATATGGGAAACATATTCGCAAACATCTAAATCGATACTAATTGCATCAAAAACATTCTATTACTACAAATAGTAGAGAAATGTACTTTATTATTTTCTAATGGAAATGTGGAAAAATTAAGACAGTTTGTAAATTTATTTATTAGGAAAGTACACGAAATAAAAGTTCCAAAGAGAAATGTTCCTCCATTGATACTTTATTTGCCAGCACGTAGTTCCTGAAATGTCCAATGTCCACGAGAGACCCGTTTCTACGGCCAACGTTGAATTTTACTATAACAGAATTCCATAATTTGTCGAGGGTTTGAAAATTTATCGCGTAATTAAAATTTCTAAATGAAAAACGATCGACAACTTGGTAAATGGTGCTGGACAAAAGGAAATAAAGGAATAATATCACATTTTATATGAAACGTATGTAGATACGTATGTATATTTAAAACGAACCTCGTATTATCTAATTTAACGATGGAATCTTTGAGCGCTTTTTAGGAATATTAGATAATTAACTCATAAGCTTTAACAGCGGATAAGCATAGCTTAAAGCTTAAGCCTATATATTAATAAAACTGAAGATAAGATGCTGATTCATGCGTATTTTAAAAACAAAACATCAATATCATTAATATCGCGTACAATTGAATTGCAGAGAATTCTGTAATTATTTAAAAATTTATTTCAAATATGATACATGGATGAACTTGACAAGCAAAATCACTGCTCGCTCTCTCTTCCTTTCTCACTACTGCTCTCTGTTTAAACTAATTTGAAATTTGAAGATTAAAAAGGATTCAAATTCAAACACCCACAACTATGAGAATTAAATAACGACTACCTGTAATTTTTCAATCAAGACTGCATTATTTATGCAATGAATAAATACGATGAATATTTATATAGTAATTAGGAACATATTGTTCATTTCACACAATAATTGGAAACTTAATCTTAATGAAATACTCTTCGATAATAAATATAATTTTCGAAATAATTTTCAATTTAGGAAACACCGACGTTTTTTATCTATAATACAGATAATCTGTATAACATAGATAACATTATTATGATAATACAACGTACCGTGAAAAAATGTAAAACAGGTACAGACAATATGGATGAAAAGAAATAAAAATATTAATCCAAACGAATGTTTGTATTCGTAGGATCTGTTTCGCGAGTCAATCCGATATTTACCAATTAAAATCCAGGCGAATGTACCCAGATGCGTCCTTATCGCAATCGATATACGGTACTTCAATCTTATCGCAATAAAACACGGCTGAAATTGTCAGACGTGGCCATCCACGCGAGCTGAAAATTACTATACACGAGCGTTGACGCTGCTTTCGCAATTAATAGCACGTGTATACGCAGACGTTGTTATTTCCGCAAGACGGGCGAGCGAGTGTACGTGAACGACGGCACGCGACCATTTTCTAAAATGAACCTTTAGCTCTATCATGCAGACGGCTATGGAATTATTCAAGAAACCGTTTCACTTTGTGGATCTGAAGAAACGCTACAACTACTAAAATATTACCACAGATTCGACCACAACGCTATAGCGTCTTATTCAATTTTCTTTGTCATTAGACTACGGACTTTTATGCATTTGTGGGAAATTTGAAGATGTAAAAATGCGCACAATGCGTATGGTATATAGCTAGCACCGCCAAATGCGAATTTTTACAGAGAAGAGGCAGTATTCGTTTGACCACGTTTCTGCAACCAAAATTTTCTTCTATTGGCCATTAAAACAAAAAAAAAAAAGGTATCACCAAATGAAAATTTAAAAAAGTTTGACATCGCCATCCCATAAACTTTTTCATTGATTTTTAAGTGGAATATGATTGTCCACAATTGTTCACCCAGAATTTTCGTTGCCCACGCTTTAAAAGAAAGTTATCGCTGAATAAAAATTTAAAAGCCGATAACTTTTTAACCGCCTTAAAGTCCAATGTACAGCTTCAATGGCGATGATGTCAAATTTTTCTAAATTTTCATGATATGATAACAATGTTTCGAAGGGTAGTCAAACGAATATTTTGATTGGACAAATTGTGAACATACGAATGCTGTTCCCTTTTTCCTTTTTTATGAAAATTCGTATTTAAGGATACTAAATTCACCTAACTCTATACTGAGGACTTTTATGCATTTAGAGGAAATTTGAAAGTGTAAAATTGCACAGAATGCGCATGATGTGGAAAGATATGCAAAATATGCAAAGTATAACGCTTTTTACAATATTTGATAAGTAAAACAATTTTCTCCTCAAGTTCTATTTTTCCTACTATATCCCCAAAAATATGAATTTGCATGAAATATCGCAGTCTAATTACAATCCTATACTTCGTCATTAGGTTATTTAATTTATGAATTGAATAATTTAATTAATATTCGAATTTAGTATAGAAAAAACCACATCAAAGATGCAAGTAACTTAAAGGAGTCTCCACTCCACCAAGAAATTTATCTAAAGTAGATTGAAGAAGCAAACTTGTCGCTAATGACCTAGATGTCGATGTGATCAATAATTAAAAAGAATGGGATAAAAAGTTATACGAATCATTTATAATAATTTTCTCATTAATCTTATTAGTATATCAACTTAAGAAACGATTTAGATTAGTATATAATGTATCAACATAAATTACTTTTATATATCAATAAATCACATCAAATTTAGATTTCTTTAAGTTAGAAGTTAGTTAAGAATTATTCTTATACCCATACAAAGTTCCAATTCTTGGTTTTAGGTCCCGAAATAATCATAAGAAACATATTAATCACTTCCTCTATTTCGTTTTTTTAATTTCACATAAATATACTTTCCATTTACATATTTTCATTCTCATGACTAATCTTTCTCAGTATCTCTCCTCTTTATTTAAGTCTCTTCACAGTGTTTATAATATATTTTTATATCGACGAATCAAATAAATTCTAATAACAATAAGGAAACTGATGCGCTATTCTACTTAAAAATCTACCTCGAATCATACGGTTTATCATGAACAAGGGGATTTCCATTTTTGTCGTTAACGAACCATTCAGGACGAAATGTCATCGTTATTGTGCAACAGCGTACAAAACTATACGCAACGATGATTTTATTTTTTCCGGAACAAAAGACGAGACAGGGAGGATATTATTGATCCTAAAATATTTTATACTTCGGCTTTAATATTCAAGAGTGATTCCATTTGACCGACGCTTTCTTATATCGTGCCACCTCCCACCATTTTAATTCGGTAAATTCTGATTGACCCTCGTTAACGTGTCAACTCACCAACGAGCTGTGTAAAAATACATCGGCGATATTTATAATTGATTGAACCCGTACTGTCTGCCGATTAGAATTGGCGTGTAACAATATCTCTGCCCTAGGTATTATCCATTTAGTTAGACGCTGCAATTAATCGGACAGATCTAAAAACTGTGCTTCCATTTCTGATCGTTGTCAGATTAAAACCGTATTAGGATTTTTCTGTCTCGTGAAAGATGACAAACTGCGTCAAAAATAATTTTGGTGCGACTACATTTTTCATAATCTCGTGACTTATTCGTTGTATTCTTTATACTGCCGATCTTGTTTCGTTATATTATTTCATAATTAAAATATCAATTCAGTTATGATAATTCATGCGTTTTTATGTAAAGTTTTTCCAAATGCAAATACTTCATGTATTTTTGTACACTAATCTTATCTCACTAATCTTATATTGACTAACTCGTAAACTTCTACGTTCCAAACAAAATAAAAGCAATGTTTCTTTCTCTCCTCTTTCTTTCATTGATACGATTTTCTCTCGTTTACAGCTCCGACGGAATATTTCTGTTACAAATTGGCCAAATTTCATCGCAAATGCTATTCGTTCGTTACACGTAACGTTATAGCAAACGGTTATGCAAAAGCTCAAGGGGAGATCATGGGATGAAGACAAAGCGACCACGTACGGAAAATCTTGCAATGTGTAAAAATAATACGCTGAGACTAGACAATGATTTCATGGAGTACGTGCGAATCGTGCCATCGCGACCGCCATTCGTAGAATCGCGAACAGTTCGCCGATTCACAGAATCTTGCACAATGAGATGTGCCTCTGGCGAACGTATCTAGACGCGTGGATTCGTTTCCCCTGCGAACGTTTACGTTTTTCGTAAATAAGTAACTAGCACGTGCCACATAAAGAAATGAAAATTCTTTTGAGAGAAGAATCGCTTTTCCGAGAAGAGAATAACACAAGAAGCTTCGGATCATTTGAATTTTTCCTTTTTTTTTTTGTTAACGCTAATTAATAGACTGCGGATCTTTACGAAAATTCCGACTTCTAAGAATATAATTAAAAAAGCACAACTTTGATAGAAAATTGTTTTATCAAGCATTATAGAAATCACTATACTTTGGACTTTTTGCGCGATTTTTTCTATCACACGCATTCTGTGCAACTTGGCACTTTCAAATTTCCTACAAATGTATAAAAATTCGCAGTCTACTAATTAACGATAGTACTTATAAAATCTAATCGATTAAGTAAATAAAACATCATACATAAAATAATACAGATATTCTTAACTCCGTACTACATTTTTAGATCGATATTAGCAACGGAATAGAAATTAGAAGAATTTTATAAAAAAGAAAGAAAATTTATCTATTGTACGTTATAGAAACGCTATAGGTTAATATAACTTCCAAAATTTTTAACATTGCATCATTGTGATTTTTCATGGTCCCGTACACGCCTTTTTTATTGATAAGATAGTCTTCTGAATTCTGTGTTTGGTTTCTCCGATACGACACTTTTTTATCATTGAATTCGATTACATTCGGAAAAGAGCGTGTTTACAAAACGAAATGTCTACAAGCACTTTTTGTGTTTACTTCGTTAATGCAATAGTTTGTTAAAACTTGTCACAATACGATACAAAAGTTACTACCCTTATATGGTATACATAATAGTTTTATAATATCGATAAGTAACTGGTAAATAGTAATATAAAATTAACATTAATTAGTAATATAATAATGTATTAAAAACAAAGTGTAATTTCTGGAAAGGAAAGTTATTGCTCGAAAAATAAGTCGACCTTTTCACTTATTCAACCCTTCTCTCGACCTATGTTTAATAGCACCTAAAAATAAAAAAAGAAAGATGCCTGGTTCTAAAAAAAAAACGTAACACGCAGAACATTCTACAAAATATCAGGACACTTCAGTACAGAATTTTAATGTGAAATTATCTGAATGTAAAATTCCATAGCAAAGATTTTCATAGAAAAAGAGAGCGAAGGAACAATCGATTTTGTGCTTTCGATTGACGTATTCGCCGTGGCTACTGTCTACAACGCGCGACCAATATAACAAAATTAAACGTCGAATTCATTTGAGTTTCCATCAAAAGTAAAACTTTCGATTGATTCGGCCTTTTGAAATTCAAATAAAGGCACCGGACAATTGTATGCTAATAATATGTGTAAACTAGCGCACAAAAATACCATTTCTTTATCTACGTTGGTTTCATTATCTGGAAAGTTGCACGTAAAGCTTTCCATCTTATAAAAAAGCTGAAAAAGAAAGAAAAGAGAATGAAGAGAAAAAGAAAAATAAAGAAACAAGGAGATTATAAAATTAAATCCTAAGTTCAACTCGGAATGTTGAATATTCGAAAAAAAATAAATTCTAAAAAGAAATAAATTACAAAAAAAAGTAGAGGTGTCAAAGGAACGGAACCAGATAAATCTTGTTCATACACAGTTTCGCACAAAGCGTAGGTAGAAACTTTATTTATCCGAAATCTCTAATAAAAGTTAATGATAAAAAAAAAGCAATCGCGACATTCCCGTTTTATCACGTTCGATTCAACCTTCGCGTGGAACGCGTTTCAGAACTTTCAACGTTGATGACTGTAATACGCTTCATGCTGGACTAACCACAAATTGACTTCCTGACATGCTTCGAGAAGGACTCGATCGCGACATTGTTCCACTAATTTCAAGCGGCTGTGCGCGTAACGCGAACGCAATAAACGACCACGTCGAATTTTATTGCCTCCCATCTTCAAAATACTGGCTATCGCTACGATCCAACATACAACGATAAATAGACTTTGTATTTATTTTTGTGAATTATTTTGATAAAAATGCAATTTAAGCAGAGAATTGTTCTAGCTGCTAAATATTATAAGGAGTACGTTCTACATTTTAGATATTTGTATATTGTTACCTATAATGCATTTCAATTATATAACGCTTGAAGATATTTTGATATGATATACGGTGATTCAACAATTATTTAGATCATTACCATTGAAAATTTGTATAAACGTATTATGTGTATTATACAAAATTTTGTGAAATTTAATTAGAAATTATGCTATAACGCTATATAACGCTTGAAGTTTCCCATAAATAGCACTTTATGCAGATTCATAGCTTTATAAATACAATTAAAGAGATGGAACTTAGGTAGAAGATGATTTTGTCTATTGTAAAAAGTTACAAAGTATTACACTGGGTATTTTATACAGTTTTGCATATTATGCGCATGTTTGACTCTGGAAATTTCTCGTAAAAGCAGGAAAATCCGCAGTCTAGATACAACAATTTCTCAAATTATATCGTATGAATACCAGAACCGTAAAAACGTTAAATGTCAGGAAGAAGTTTACATTCAAAAGCCGCAATGTAGCCGCAGACGCCTCGTTTAGTGGAATACAGGATGATGGAAGGCAGGCTGCACAAGAGCTACAACGCCATCTTATCACAGCAAACTGGTTCAATTCGAAGAATTTCATGAATCGACCGGAAAAAAGCACAGACGTCCACTCTACTTTACATTTCGATTGACCTCTTTATTCTTTAATCGACGCAATATTATTAACGATGACTTAATGACTCACCATGTGTGAGACCAACCATAACAACGTTGCATCATACCGAGGCGAAAGAAAATTATTTTTTTTAATGGAAAATCATGATTCATTGGAAACGAGCTGTTTCGTGAGGTTTCTCCGATACTATGGATAATAAAATTGTTTTTTTAAGTAATCGTTTATACTATCATATTACTATATGTTAGTATAATTTACATTATATGAACATCACAGGAAGAAAATCTGATAAATATACTACACTTATATTATAAGGTGATTCCTTACTGTTAATATCACACTGCGTGTAAAAGAGAATATTTTGATACGATATACGGTGAGTCAACGATTATTTAGATCATTACCATTGAAAATTTGTATAAACGTACTATGTGTATTATACAAAACTTTGTGAAATTTAATTAGAAAGTTATAGTTATACCAGTTCGTAGCTTTCTATAAACTAAATTTATTATATCATTTTCTTCTTCATATGAGATTATTTAGGTATTTGATATCACATATTTTACATCAGACAAAAGAGTTATGCAGTTACTTAATTCCTTAGCGTCATATAACGTCTATGAAGTACCTGCTTATAATGTGTTTTCCATATAAAAATAGATATGTATATATACCAGAAAGGTTTTTCAACCTCAAAGATTAATATGATAAATAAATCCATAATTAAGCGATACCTTCGTTTTAATCCTTTCATGATATATTCCTTTTTTTATAACGAACGCAACAGTATAATAATATGTGATATAATCGAATCAAATTTGAAAAAGACAGACTAAGTTATTCAGAATAAGATACATGTATATGTAGTCTCATTACGTACTTTTTTGCAGTGGATCATATCTGTACACATACGTCGCAATATATAAATAATACAAAAATTGTAATAAACAGTCTTAATAAAAATTACGTAATGATGTTTTGTCTTGTCGATATTGAAAAGATTAAGATGATATAAATTGTTTGCTTTTTGCCCACTGTGTATATGGAAAACGAAGTTAAATCATATTTATAAGGAGAACAACGAAAGTTCTATATCAGTCAAATATATCAACCAAAGATTATTCCTACTCTTCAAATACGACATTAATAAAACAAAATATTTGCAAAAGATTCTTGGCTGAAAATTCACCAGGTGTCTCATCATTTCTTATGCTTCCTTTTAATTCGTTTATAATTGTTTCCATATAGACTTCGTATCGTCATACGATAAGATAAATTAGAAACACGCGATAAATGATAATTTACACTTACACATACATATATCAGATTCCATGATTACACGGAAGCGTATTAATTCATAATAATTTTCTCTGAAGAGGATTGATCTCCCGTCTTATGTTAATCGAAAAACTTCTAAATATGTTTATGAAACATAAGGAGCTTTAAATATTATTACTGTTTACTAATTTGGAAAAATCTTTTCTACCATACACATATCCTGATAATTAAACAAACTGAGAATAACGAACTTCTTAATTAACAAAACTGTTCTATAAATTTCACATTTAAATGCCAATCTTTTTATTTCATCTTAACTTTTACAAATAAATCATGTATCATGCCGTAATATTCTAGAGAAATTTTAATACGAAATAAGATCGTCCTGTCGTCTTTCTATCTGTAATTCCATAATTAAATTACATTCTATTAATAACAACTTATATCTTTGACCGGTACGTTCATTATTCTTCCACCTCGTTACATTGTCAACCATTTTTCACGCGAACAGGAACGTTTTTCGTGTCGCGTCTTTCGCCAAGTCGCAATAAAACATAAAAGGGGCCGGCGTGGCGCGTGTAATTACGTCGACGCCTCAAAGAGAAAGGATTTAACATGCAAATCAACGCGATGAATTAAAGCGAACGGATGTTTTTCACGGCGTTCCGCGCCGACGATATCACCGTAACGACAGACCACAAGAAATGACTCATACGAACCCGTCTCGTTGACCCTCTTTCACCATAGCCAACCCTTGAACGCGACGCACCCGCATTTCGGACACCCTCGCGTTCCACAACCCGTTCATCCGTGCAATCTAAACGTACGCACGTGTGCACGCATTTAAACGTCCACGTAATCTTGTGGTGTTCGTAATACCAGCATTCTGCTTGTGAACGACACTCCCTCCGAGTGCGCCTATTTTAAATATCAAAACTGTGTTCTACAGTCAATCCTGTCTTTTATTGTTAACTTATTTCTTACATTTTTAGGAGAAATAAAAAGATCATCGTTTATTATTACGCGTGATTTACTATCTTCACCGACGCTAATGATCCGCTTAAAATATTTAATATATTTCTGCTTGCCAAAAGGAGAGTCAGACTGGAATATAGAAATTGGAAAATTATAATGGTGAAGAAGATACAGGGTATCCTGTTTTAATTGTTTATGCATGAACGATGAACAATTATGTTTCGCAGCAGTGAAAATGTGGAAATGTGGAAAAGAGGAGGAGTTACAAAACATTGAACGGTAACGATTTCATTTCAAGAAACGAATATACAAAAATAATTTAGTTTTGCTGTTCTTCTCGCTTTTTATAATGATCCATTGAAAAATATGGAATTTTAAAAATCTTATAGAATTTCGAATATCAACTGATACTGAAACATTAAAAGTTCTTCTCTCGGTTGCAACTAACTTGACTAACTAACAACTTGACTTCACAAGGAATTCGAGGCTCACAGCAAAATGCTATTATGAGGCAAAAATATTCGCAAGTATAACAGACCAACTATTCTCTCTTGTCGGAAGACCGTGGATGTTTATGCAAATTCATATTTCTACGAAAATAATTAGAAAAATGGAACCTGAGCATGGAACAGTATGTTTATGACCTAATATCAAATGAAATTTACGATTAGATATTAAAAATTGATTTCAATTTATTCGCATGTACATATATTGAACTTGATCTCACACCGTTATCTGACATTCTAATTGGGACAACCATGATATCTCATTTCGCAATATGGTACGGCATTGAATTAAATGAAAGTGTTTCGTTGAACACAACTTGATGTTAAACGCATAGGATTCTGGCATGCACCGGTTATGGTGAAACGAAAGCACTCTGCGCCGACGCAATCTTCTCTTATTCCATATGATACTCTAATGTTTAATTGTTTTCTAAAGAAATTGATATTTCTCCTGGATATTAATATTCTGCCTAGCCTGGATGCGGTGACGTTCGATATGGATTAAACGATTTACGTGTCCTACTTACTATATTCTAAACGTCTAATGTGATATTCTGTTGGAAATGATATAGTGTGTAAATTGTAATATAGGATTCTGTTATAAACGATACAGCTTTGTTCATTCCAATCGTTTTAGTTCACTTGACTCGAAGGAATGTCGACTTTTTGTGAAAAGAAAAAATTTTGGAACATCTGTACAGATATGAAAAACGATTGATCAAAAATAAAGATAGGACAGATAGTCGAGATCGTAAAAAATTAAATAAAATAGTAAAAAGTTGTGGAATTATAGATATAATATTCTGATAAGTATTATTACCGTGTATAATACGATACTAATATTATGTGCATAATATAAATAATTAACATGCATACGTTTTCGTGGTAAATATACAAACATATAATAAATTAACATAATTATGTAGATGCAACGATTTTTATATCAATTTCGGAAAGGAAACAAGGTTATCTATATCTATGTTCGACATGTATATTTTTTTTGTGATATTTAATCCTGTATAATAGAAGTTCTGGTTGTTACGCTTATTACTTTGACGTGAATGTAAAGAACTCGTAATTGCTGTAAAATGAAACGAAATTCAGAAAGCATAAGTATACAAATACGCAACTTTTAATTGAAAGTCATTTAGCGTTACTAAAGTTTGAAATTAAAAGTGTGTCTGTCATTTTTTATTTTTAATCAGAAATAATTTGAGGTCTGTAATATCCATCGAAATAAGAAAGGAAGACCTTAATAAGCACATATTCTTAAAACTTATTCTTATCGGGATACGAATAGATTTTCTTTGTTACTTTTACAACAGATATTCTGTGTGATTTCCTTTCACTTCGATCCGGGTTTCAACTCCTCGATGCAAAGAAATATGTATGTAGGTCTTCTGAAAATTCCTATTTTCGCTCATATCCCGAAATCACGAGAGATCTCGTCAAGTTCTTTTACTAAATCTTGCAACTGATCAGTCGAAATTGGAATCTGTAAACTGCCGTAAACAGAAAAGCAAACTTCCACGTTTTATTGACTTTTCGCGAACAAAATAATAAATAAAAATGCACCGTCTTCTTGGTAGACGAAGAGATGAAAAAAGGAACGAATAAAATAATCAAAATATTTAAAGGTATATGAAATAACTGAAATTCAAGAAATAATATACGTAGAATAACCAAAGTGAAAAACGATATTGTAAAACTAATGTAGAAAACTAATGGACATGAAAGCGTCGTTTCAGGACAACTAAACGAATAATCAAGTCGAAACTATCTTTTCTCTTAGCAATGGCCGAGGAGACAGGATCGAGTCGGTCGAACATACAAACTCGAAGGAAAGTTAATATCTATGGACTTGAAGACTGATATAGTTGCGACTGGCGAGTAGCATCGATCTAGCAAGTCTCTTTCACTCGGAGTGCAATAACTCGAAACGTTAATCGAGTTTAACTGGAGTCGACGGGCGAACGAGAAAACGTTTACCTTGGCTGATTCGACGCGTAAGAAAATAAAAAGAGAAAACCAGAGAAAATGTAAAGAAATAAGAAGAAACGAAGCGAAGGAAAAAGAAATTGCTTCGTGCCTTTATTTTCGAATTGAGAAGTCCGTTCTCATATACAAATTTTTTCTCGTTTCACGTTTTCACATATTAATTAAGGAATCTGAAAATAAAGAACTTACCAAATAAGAAAATAATTCTACAAGATTTAACAACTGCAAACGGCAATTTCGTAATTGCACATATACTATTTATCTCCAATTATGTATTTAAAATACAAAATCATTTGTATACGCGTGTACATACATAAAATGTGCAAAAAATATATGATAAATCACACTTCTCATCTTGTATAAAAGAGCAATTTTAAATTCAATACGATACCTACTCAATATGCGTGTTTGTCAACTTTTCGAACATTTAGAAAGTATTAATAACACTAGCAGGCTAATGTAAATGAAAAGAAACTAGCATAAATAACATTATTCGTTTCTTACAAAACATCACAGATTTATCATCTATTTCCAAAATCTAGAGTTCACACCTTCAAATCCATCAAGTTATTTTCATCTCTCGCTATTTCATATTAATATATGCACTTCTTTATAGTCACCAAATTTCGTAAAAAGCAGAAAATTGAAAAAAGTGGACCTATCGTATTTTTCTATATTATATTCATATATCTTATAAAGAATAAGCACCGAATATTTTTTATTATTAATAGTATATATATATATACTATAGTCATGCTGTATGTAATCATACTAAAAATTGGTTGACTCGAGGAGAACTGTCTAAATCAGTAAATTAAGTTAATTAGTAAAATAAAAAAGATCCTGTGATGAATCAGTAAAACAGGACCTTCTGACAGTGAGTATGACTTATGTTATTATCTTTTGGCACTAGGCTTGCACATCCTAGATACTAATATCTATTCATCATAGAACTGACTCATGAAATTTACCTAATAATGTTTCGAGAAAGCGTTGAACCTAATCGAAACATGGTCAAGGCACCGTAAACTAACTGAAGTCTTTGCTTTCCCACCGAGGCGTAAACTTGAAAAGTGTGCTGCCCACTTTTCGTCCATGGACGACGAGGCCGAGAGTGCATACGCTAATGTATAAGAAACCGGTACGATTTAGTTGACGTGAGATTAAAACCATCAACTGTAGGTCGTCATTCCAGATAGGCAAAGAAATGTTAAATACAGGATTAAATACTCGCCTTGTCACATGCCACTATTAAACCTTAATTGCAGATGTGCGAATTTTTGACATATTTTAAATACATTTCAAGCATATTTCAACCCATGGAAGGTAGATTTAATGATATCCTCGATTACTATTTAATATTTTATGTTCCATTTATGAACACTACAAATATTGTATTTAAAGGAAATAATACATTGCTAAGAAATTGTTATATATTTTTTAAATAAAATTCTAAAATGCTCTGTGAAAGCATTGTATCAAAAGAACTGAAAAAAAATGAATCGGTAATGTAATATTATAAAAAGATATAATATGTCTTTAAAATTTTTTTTGCTGAGACAGACATCTAAAATAGCTGCAAGGAATAATGATTTATAGTAATGACTATTACATGATTCAGAAAAATTTCAATAATGCTGTCAGGCAACGTTACACAACCAAAAGTACATTTTCTAATTTGCTTGTTGGATGTACGACTCGCGAATTCCACAACTGTTCTTTGTATTATGTATTAAAAAACAATCTTACAGTACTTGCCTATATGTGTCACACGTTATATTTTATAAAATCCGGCTCTGCTAGAAATATGTCAAAATTAATTTTCTTAATACACAAACCATCCTATAACCTATATTTCTTCCGTACTTAAAAGACTTTATCAAAAATACATACGAATACGTATTACATAAAAATACGCTAAACGATATATTAAAGGCGAAATGGCTTCTCGAACGGTAGAAAATTCGGTTAAACGTTAACGGTTAATGGAATTCGTAGAAAAGTTAATTGTAAATTAATACAAAACATGTCGGTCGCCTTATGACAGCTCGAGCAACATGGTCACGTGATGCTATACACATGTGACAGACCGACCATCTACGGACGTACGTTAATACACACATAAGACGTATCATTAGATACTAATCGCTGGGAATCAGTTCGGTGGGAAGAACGGAACAAGCGTTTCGTCGTGCTGCATCATTTCCCGACGCGTAAGTTAATACTCGATGCAATGAGGAAGCATCGAAAGAAATGAAATACGTCCCCCGTTCTGCTGTCGTATTTTCACGTGCGCGGCGATAGCGTCGACGATGCGACTTCGAAAGCTGGCGACAAACGCGCCCGACCGACAGAGACAGAAAATCTTTTCCTCGTACGTGCAACGAATCTACAACACCCACGAATATTTCTACGCGGCAGAAATGCACAATTAATTAAACAAACTGTACATGTTTCTACAGATTGTAGTTTCTGAGACAAAAGAAATCTAGTAGATTTTCGAAAAATGTCATGTTGTTCGAGATCTAACAATTCAAGTTATCGAGCTTAAACAGGATAGAGATGCTAGAGTCATGTGATATTAGATGTAGGTTGTTGACAACGAAAGAGAAAGCAACTGGGTAAATAGGAAATACGAAATACGACACAAACATAGAATATCTTTGTAAATGTTGGAAATGTTAATTAGAAAAAGCGGAAACCTATTTCAATTTTAAATTTAAATTCGATTACTAAAAATTCTTACTTTCGATTTTCACAGTTTGTTTATGTATTTGATATAGAATAGCTAAACTGCGATGTTTATTTATATAATTGAAATAAAACCTAAGCAGAGATTTGTGTTATCCATTAAATATTAGGATAAATATTATACTTTTCATGTTTTCTATGTTTTTACATATTATGTGCATTTGTCCACCTTTAAATTTCCCATAAATGTATAAATATCCATACTTTAACATTTACACAGATAACATAGCGATGATACAATTATGAGTTATACATGTATACCGGAAATAAAATGAGCTAATTAATTGCGATTTTAAGTAATTCGATTTATGTACTAAATTAGTGAGGGCATCCTCTGAATGATACCTAAAGTCGTGGAATATTACCACAGATCCTAATCTTGTAATTCTTTGAATAAAACGTCACATTTAAAAATACGAAGAAAATAACACTATCTTTCCTCTGATTAGTATTATTTTCCAAAATAAGGCGATCTGTCAATCTTCCTTATACATGTATTTGTGTATGTATTGTATATACACCTTATGTATGTACGTATATATTTTCATAAGAATGAAAGGAAAGTATCTCCGTGAACTGAGATTAATCGTCGAGGCCATCCTGTACTGAAAGATTAAAAACCACTGGGGTCCTATTACGTATCAGCTGATCAGGCCATATTCCATGATCGTTACTTGCAATTTCGATTAGGATGGATATCTTGAATATACATATTATGTATATACATAGAAATCATGATAATTCGTGACGAAAGAAAACGTCGAACTGTAAACAAGGACGACGTGCACTCGTGTGCGTATCAATGAAGTACGTAAGTACACGTATATCACGCAGGTGTAACACGTCGCCCGAAGCACTTCGGGATGTCGTGCGAATTTTCACGAAACAGGTGGCAACAGCGCGCAGGTCCAACATACAGAAAGACAGGGACGAGGACCGAAGAAAAAAAGAACGAGCGCACGCGTTCGATCAAATAACCAGTACGATAAAGAACGATATAAAGACGTTGAAAAGAAAAAAAGGAAAGGCACGTTTAAAAGAGAGAAATAATAAAAGTAGAGATGAGCAAAGAAAACGAAAAGAGAGAAGAAAAGAAACTCACCTTAGGCCTGTAGAACCATTTTCTGATCGACTCCATCGTAGGGCTGTCGAGGATGTCGGCAGGCTCACGGGCGAGTCGTCACTGCGCCTCTTGCGGCCAAAGCACTTGCGTCATAGCGAAACGTGCCACTACAATCTTACCAGAAAGCGTCACACCACGAGACACCAGCCAACCGCATACGAATTCGAGTTCTTTCGTCAAGTATCACCATCAAACATACGACCATCGACGAATTCGATCGAACTACACATCCGAAACTAAACGTCAAACGTGAATCGCGCGTCCGTAAGACTGACTGACTGATGAGCACAGACTGCAAAGGCGCAGCTTGCTGTTGCGCATGCGCTCATTGAACATCATGGACGATGTGACGTCATGATTTTCGACAGAATTGCCATCTACGCGTTATATTTGAATTCATTGTTTGAATTAAATAAACGACAATTAAAGTTAAACTTAAAATTAAACTTTTTAAATTAAAAAGATTAAAATACATATTATTATGATTTCGTGGCGAAGTTTAGCATTTTAATTCGTTTATAAACGCAAATATTGATTTACGTTATTACTTAATCATCTATGTTATAAAACTATTCTATCTTAAATATTGAAATTAATTAAACATTCTTCTGAAAGCTTCTCTGAATCAGTTAAAATTAAACTTATTTTAATGTCAAATTTAATATGGGAACGTTGTGTAAAAAATCAAATATACTAAATATATATAATAGAATTTTTGTATGTTTACCTTAATGTTTAAATTGTATAAGATTATATCGTTTAAATATTTCACGAACAAGATATTTTTTCTCCTTAGGTTTTAAACTATAAGGATATAATAATCTGTATATGAGAGAATGTATGTAGATATTTCATATAATAATTGGGTTGTAAAATAAAATTACCAGCGATACACAGAAGGAATTTAATAATATTATCTTGGAATTTAACATATTTTGATCTACGTGACTAGATTATAAAAAAAGCAATTAAAAATGTATGACTTTAACAATGTTAAATATTATGGATCACAAATTATGCACATATACATACGTAAGTTTTACAATTTAAGTATACATTTGGATTTGAAATTACAAAATAAGTTCCAACAGATTTACTTAATATTAAAAAACTGTCTATATATATATATGTAAGCCTCGAGTTAATAAAATAATAAAAATATTGCGGTGAGCTCTACTATACAAGTATATGGATTACATAATCTATAACTTAAAACGAATTGCAATATAATGTTATACAAATTCCTTCGATTATGTTAACAAATTAACGTCAATACAGAAAACATAATTCTATCGAAAAAATAATAGAAACTTATGCTATCTTTTTACTTCTTGAGATTCATATACACGTGTAAAGAAGTGGAATGTATATTTCTACCACGATAAGTAGTAAATTCTTCTTGAACATTTACAAATGAATTTAAATGTAAATAAATTTCAAATACATTCAAACAGATTCTTTTCCCATAAATTGATAGGCTTAAATCTTACTAGAGTAGAAATAGAACACACCTCGTGCTTATATTCTCAAGAAGTAACATATAGTGTTAATTTCATTAATTTGCTTAAAACTTTTTGAAAATAATATATCGAAGATATTTAACGCTATATTCTCTACATCCTATAATAACTAAGTTGTAACTAGATTTAAAAGTTTTATTTTCAAACATTTCATAATAGGATTATTAACCAAGATACGAGTCATTACAACTAACAAAAATATATTATGAATTCTTTTTTTTTTTTTCTTTTTTATTACAAGGCAAGAATTTCAATTTTGGGAATAAAAACTTTGAGGTAATTAAATACCACCAAACATCATTGATACACATACATGAAACAGTGCTTTAGCTCAAAAAGTTATAAGCAAAATGCTTCTTGTAAGCATACATACTCTATGTTCGACTTTTGTGCAATAACACTTTTCCCATGACTGCCAAGGCAGCCCTCATAATTTCGATTATACGTTCTGTATATTTTTCTCAAAAACTGTAAGTAAATAATTGTAGTAAATACTGGTTACGTAACTACAGAAACATCTATTGTTCGATACAAGCATCACTTTACATTTGCTTGAAAAAATGCAAGACTTCCCACTACGCGGGTAGTAATATCAACTCTTTTTTCTCTGTTTTAAATGCAATGTACTACCACGTTTCACTTACAATCTATGCAAACTCACTACTTATCTAAGACATCTATATCACTTGAAATGAGAGTAGTTGAGTAACTTCTTGGTGTATTATATTACACAAATTCTTTTTCTTTATTTTTTGCTTTGTGTTAAATGTTCGAATCACGTAATTGATGAATTCCATTCGTTACAAACATTCAATGTCATAATTAATACATCTGTAATTGATTGCCACACAATAGCTAAAATATTTCAAACAGTATGATCTAATATATATCACCTAAATTAAGAAACATCTAAGTGAATTATTTGTATTATTGCACAGTGAAATATATCAGGAAATATTTAAAGCGATAAATGAATATTGATAGGTTTTTTTCTTATTAATTACAGATTTCAATAATTATGTCATAGTATTTTAAGGATTGTATTTAATTTAAATCTTCTAAAATATAAGATACTGATTTTATCGTTCTTTTAATACTTAAACGATAATATTAAATTTTATAAAATACACAGGCTTTAATCAAAAACTTCATCAATAAAATATTGAACGTATATGTAGATATATTAAACAATGAGAACAAATTTTTTACTAAAATAAGGTTTCTCAAGTTTTTTTTAGGCACAAAGTAGATACTTATCATAAATAAAATACCGAATGTATAATAGAGAGTTTCGATATTTGCTTTCTTAAATATTCTAAAAGTCAGAATAATTATATCATATAATTAAGATAAATTGTTTAATCGAACGTGCAATTTCCAAAGTTATAAAAATGTTCCAATGTATTATATTCAAAATCATCTCGTAACGATCGAACATAATATCATTTAACAAGACTTACGGGATATAAAAACATCAACGTGTGAAAATTCTCTGAAATTCCTTATATAAATTCCATTGGCGAAAAGTTTTACAGAGAAAAGTCCTTAAAAATTCTGTAAATCACATACAGTTTTGTTTTGTACCAATATTACCTCTACAATGCAGCTCAATATAGGTTAATTTAACGATATAGAACCACCAGCGAAAACATTAACGTGATTGAATCGATACTATTGTAATAATAATGCTACTGGAGAAACATAGTATTTTCTGCATTGTAAGATAAAAACTTGACTTTTTGACGTAACTGTAATACCATCAATTCAATTCCTACTTAACCAGAAAGATCGACCACATCTCCAGTTAGCATTCAATATCAAATTGCTTGCAAAAAATAATGTTGGCATTAATTAATATATTCAATGTTTAAAATGCGTGGCATGAAAAATAAGGACGTGAGAAAGAAATATCTATTTCCTAATATAAATGCCGGTTATTCGCTGGCATTGTCACAAGAGAGACTATAACAATCAAATTTAGCAACGACTAATTTAAGACTTAAGTTTAAGGCAAAACAGTGCAATAAACTCCATACTATTTATACATAACTTCAGTGACCGATAGACCACAACACCGTGGAAAAACAGCTAAAAATAGTTGGTTTGTGTGATGATAAACTCGTTGTAAATTCAATAGTGCTAACATACGACGATAAACTGATTTGCTAAAAACAAAATTATTTAAACAAGCAGAAAGCTACGTATGTGGCTACACGTATGAAAATAATTCTCTACTGTCATACAATCAACTTCTACCATCTACGATGGTATATACAAATTTTGACAAAAACACATCGATAAAAACAGAATTTCACATCAAAGAGTTTCAATGACGATTTAAAGGTGCGACACAAATGCACAACAAGTTATATAGGTAAGTAGATGGCACATATGCTTGTGAAATAAGAAGAGAAAAGGAAGATAAATTAACAGGCTACTCGCTGTAGCATTAGTAACTGGATAAAAAGCAGGAAAAATGTATTCTCTTACATGCGTGCTGTTTTTTTAGCTAACTTAAATGCAAAGGTTGCCGTGAGTCGTGAAAGGATAAATCGTTGGCAAGATGAAAAACTCTTATTTTCGTTGACTTGAATGCGTGTTACTGAGATTGGAGAATCGATTGTCCTTTTCCTAAACACGTTGCTTAACTAAATCCAAACTGCACTTTTCGGCACTGACAGAGCCATTTAATTATTCGAGCGTTACGCTCGACGATGCTCGGTGGATCGTTAACCCTCTGGTTGGAGTCGTCGTTACCCATACCGACACTGCAATCATTGTTCTGCCATTGACTACTCTGATTCGTTTGGTTGTTCCCAGCCCACGAGTAAAGACCTAACGCTGAATCGACCGAGCTAACGCTATCAAAAAATACAGGAGACGACGACTTTGAATCTGGTTTCGTGATACGTTGATAATTTTCCGAATCGAGACCTAAACAGTCGAAGAAGTTCTCGAGTTGGGTGATCGACCGAGGAGGCCGTGCAGGTACTTTATTGGATCGACCATTATCCTGACGCCAATAGCGATCGCTAATGTCCGATTTTGATCTCAGAATTGGTCGGCCACGACCTTCTTTCCAGCCATCGGAAAACCTGAGACAGAGATACAAACTTTTATCATTATGTATTTTGGCTGACGAAAGGAAAATATTAAAGATATCTTGTATGAAAAATACTGAACACTTTTAATTCTTTAAATATTTAAATCTTCTCGTACTTTTGTTTTCACACAGGATACCTTTGATATCTTTAATATCCTTTGAGTGTTCGAACTTGCCCATATTTAAGAACGTACCTTGAGTTGCATGTCGGACTATAATCCGTTTGACTGTTGCTGCTCTCAGAATCAGGACTGTAGCGTCTTACGACAGATGGTGGGGTACCGTTAGCGTAACTACCTCTTCTTGAACGATCTTTTTCCGTCGAGTGTTGAGTAGATGCACCGCTGTCACGACGTATATGACTCCAGCAATCCTGAAGCAAAATATTTCACTCCATGAATAGCGGTTTCCATTTAACGTTACGAGACATCTTTAACTTTTATCTATACCTGTATTACTGGCGGAGGTTCGCTACGAGGTGTACAGTGTCCGGACGATCCTCCGGAGTCTCTTGCAGTCGCTCCATGACTTAGCTTGCTGGAACCTGATGACTTTTGCGTTCGACCACCGGCAGACAACACGCTACTCGCATCACCACCACCTGAACCTAGCGAACGTCTGATGTGTCTAGAACTGGAACAGTAATAACTTACATGAGAGTAATAATTTTATGCTTTACAAATATGAGGCGCACTATGCGAAATTTTTTATTACTTACAATTTTTGTTCTCAAGTTTTAAAAATATTTAAAAATTAAATAAAACTAATTCTGATATTATCTTTAATTTTCAGTCAAAAGAAATAAATTGTTCTTATAGAAATATTCAAATTAAATAGTATTGTTAAAATATAGGAACAAAATAATATGTAGTAGCGCTATAAATATGTATAATTTCTTAGAATATTATTAGAGCTTAAAAGTGCAACTAATCAAATCTCATAAATGCTTTTCAAAAGCACTTTGTAGACCCACTTTCGGAGGAGCTAAATAACACTGTGCATAAGAAATTAAGTAGAAAAATGTTTCAAACAACCCGTGAATTCTATAATTATATCTATCGGAGCATACATGTGAAAATGTTTTGAATACCTGCGATAACAGACTGCATCTCGTTTGAAACTGTGCTCTGAATAATCCGAACTAGTTTCACAATCTGGGCAATTGCTCGAAGATTGATGATGGCCGGATGGCTTAGATGATTTGGTCGATGCACGTGGCGACAGGGACGCCCGTCGTCGCGTGCTAGTATGGAGGTCAGGCAAAGATTTGTGACACACGGTGTTTTCCACCGACTGCGAGCTGGTGGACTTCCTCCCGGTTCTTCCGGATGTATGCGAATGTGAATTGCTGCGGCCAAACTTGAAACGAACATCTTGCGAGCAGTGCTATAAAAATGATAAAAATAGAATTTAATACGGGCTTAAGGTATATAATTTCACCATAAAAAGTGTATGTACATATATTTCTGAAACTTTTTGTTGAATGCATTATTTTGTAATTGTTGCTGGAAAATTTTGGGTCATTCGATTATGATAGTGCAGATACAGTTCCTCCTGGTGCATGTCCTGTATATCAGATTGTTTCAACTTTGGATGCATGACAAAATTCTATGTAAATCAATTCAAATTACAATTAATACAAAACATACAGAGATTATCACAAATAATTGGCAAACATCGATTTATTCCTAATTTTTTAGAAGTTGTGTACGTAGTGTGAAATGGAGACATCGATCAAGAAATAAAGTATATCTATATTATTACCTTCTTCTTAACTGTAACTTATATTCCAAATATCTTAAAAGTATCTCAAACAATTAAAATCTAAAACTCTAATTATACGTATTGCTAGATCCCAAACTTTTAGAAGTTATATGTGCGGGAAATATTAATCAGTGAATTTAAAATCATAAGAGGAATTAATCACAATGATCGATAGAAATCCCGTACCAGTTTCCCAACAGTTTGATCATCCATGCTGTGCACGTGTTTAATAAAACAGTGGAGGAATATGTCTTCCGTGTTAAACTCGCGAACACGCGTATGTACAACGTCCGGTTCCTAACTCCGTTTCCTGTCTCCGACACTTACATAATTACGATTCATCGCAAGGAAGCGTGCGTACGTATTCATGGATAAAACGTACGAAGGACAATAATACCACATATCGGCGATGAATTAACAAGTATTGCAAGACATTTAAGACAGTTACACTATCGTGAAAAATTATATCGCTCTTATCGTATATCTTTCTACTATCTTGTAAAGTAGCATAATTTTACGTCAGCGACAACGAATATGTTCATAAATTCAAAATCTTTCAACGATAGTGTATACGTGTGCGTAAAAATATAGGACATAAAAATACAATAAAATTATAACAGTGCATAAAATATTCGGAATAAATCACAGCGAAACATTTCAGACGGAAGTAGAGTAAAAACTAAATCACGACTCACGTCGATCTTCGCTCGAACACGAACTATATGTATTATACCGAGCTAAAAATATATGTGTAGATTATATAACTGCAAATAATCAGTAATTTTGTTTTACAAAAATGAAGACAGCTGAGAAACGAAGCAAATTATGAAAATTAATATACAGTGAGGTATATAACAAGGAACGCGTCTACAACGAACTGATACTACAACAAACAAAAATTTAGAATCGATTACGTATGTAGTTCGTTTTGAGATACCTCACTGTATTTTCAATATTTACTCAAAAGTACAAAGATTTTACCTTTATGCGGTCTTCCTCGCGAAGATTAGGTGACAGACTGCTAGGAGAATATCGGAATTTTTCCTCCTGTGGGATACCGTTCGCCTGGATGATCGTCTGCGTTGGACTGTCAGGAAAGAATACGTTCTCCTTACTATCGGTATTTAACAACCGACGTAATTTCGTCTGCAGCTGATCTCCACCGGTGCTGCTCGGCGGCCCTGAAATCGTGCGCCGCTGCGGAACAGGAACCAGACGTGGACTCTTCGGTGGCAGTGCGGGTGGCAGTGTTTGTTGAGGACTCAGAATTCCATCCGCTATTAGACAGAGACGAAATAAACCTTTACGCCACCTAATTAATTTCGTCAACTGTTCCTGGGAAATTTTCAACTTTAAGCAAAAAACAGAAATTCTTTTATATTTTTTTCTTATTAGTATATATGTATAATTGAATGTCTATTAATAAATGTATTTCATTAAATATATTAATCTCAAAATATATCTCAATAAACATATTATGAATAAAAAAGGATAGTATCCCATTTAAAAACATTAACTCGACCTTCTACTATTCCACCTATAAAAAGAATAATTTCTTTTTAGGCTACATCGTGTTCTCCTTCATTTATAAAAACATCTTTTTTATAATATCACATTCTTCAAATATTTGATGGTAGTTGGCTAAAACAGACATACATTTTAACTTGTTGAAAATTTTTGTAGATCTGCACACGCTTTTAGAAATATCCACGTCTAAGCATCTTTTAACACGATATTTCCTGCAACTTTCATCATGTGGAAATAATTCACATGAGAATGTGCAATCTTCTTTTTGGAGGGTTTCGCAATGAAATACGCTACCTGGACGGGATTGGTCTATTGGAAATAAGGAGTTCGGACATAGCGCTATCATGTGTCGCGTTGAAAGCAATCTACAAGGGGTAATCACTTAACGGCCAGGTACAGAATGTATCTGTTGATTTTAGTAAGAAGAAATACAATAGCTCTAACTTCCATTTTTATGATTAATGTGTTTAGGATGCTTTTCAAATAGAAGCTGAATTATGAACGTAGGCAATAAAAATAGTTGAAGTTTTATGAAAGTTTTGTTAGTTTCATTGAAAATTCTGTAAACATTTATTTCGCGTTTGCTCTTGATCAATGATTACAATTTTCTCGTGGGATCGTAATGAGATATATTTTGTAATTTTTTAACTCGACGCAGCGAGCACCTTACTTGTACACCTGCATTAAGCAAAACCGTTGACGGCAAACGACTCGTTCATTTTCCCGCGCGCGACCGAAACGGTAAAAGTATGCTGCTAAGAATACCACAGTCTTCGGCCGCAAAGGATTAAGTAAAATCGCACGATCATTTAATCCACGAAAAGTGTCTAATTCGACGATCTTAAAATTATTTACATTTGCCATGGCTACGAATCCCTATGAATAACTTCAATTTCTGTTAAAAACAATGTATCTATTATTATCTACTATTATTTGTTTCTTAAAAATTATTCTTTTATCGCCTATCTTCGAAAAGCTTTGATTATTTCATATCAAAATACATAATTTCTTTTAACTACCAGGTAACATGGGAGTCAACACAAATCGAAAAAAAACACGAACTTATCACACTTTTCTGAATATTATAAAATAGCTTTCAAATATTTGGTTTCACTATCCAATTTAATTTTTATACCTTTTTGCGTATTCCACGCATTTTATGAATAGTACAAAGAAAGAACATGCCTGAGGAGAGACAAGCATGAGGAAAAAGTGAGGTGGAGAGCAAGGTTAAAAACGAAGGATTAAAAGACAACAGGGAATTAGTTGTAAAGGAAATCAGTAGCAACGAGACGAACAAGCAAAAATCTCGAGAAACGATTACGGAAGCATGTACAGGTATCCCCATAAACACGATAGCCAAACTCGTTACCGATTCCCATTCAGCTACAGTATAACATCCGTGCGAAAAGATCGAAGAAAGCTTTCGAAAGTGCTCGGACAACCACTTGGAGCAATCTCGTCGATGGCAAGTTGCCCGGCAATGAAACAAGGAAGCATACATATAATACCGACACATAGATACACATATATGTATCTGTAGTTGCGTACAACTGTTAAACAGCCATGCGCGTTAAATCGATTACGTGGTCGAAAAGGTGTATACGTATACATCGAAAGGTGTATATAGTGTATAGCATCGAACTTTTCCAAGAGACTTACGCCTGTCCTGTTCGTGGCACGATGCCCAGCAACAAGGTGGCGTCATTGGAGCAGGTGGCAGCTGCGACGGCGACGTCGGTTGCATCGAACAGGTCGACGTGTTCCCGCATTTCCTCAGCAGCCTGGGAGGCGCGCTCGGCGCGCTCAACTGCGAGACCTGAAGATGACCACTGTTCTTCAGCTCCTGCTTCCGGTCCAGCACGGTCTCGCTCTTCACGTAGAACGCCTTCGTCTCCTGGAGCAGTTCCACCGCGCTCTTCCGCTTCCCTGTAGCACGTGACGAGGAAACCAGACGGCTGTAAGTGACACTCGAGTAAAAACGGTAAATAGCTCGCTTCCTGTAAACGGATACCGTCCAACCAGATACCCGCCCGACAGGGTTGAGCCACGTGCGCCGGCACGAGTCTCTTTCTAACTACGCCGAACCTTTGTCCCTGCTTACAATTACAGCAAATCGCTGGTTCCGACAGGGGACAATGAGGAATCTTTGGTGTTCGAGGAAGTATTTCCAGTGGAAAATTACGTTTCGGTTCTTTAGTATGGGACTTCTTTCGCGATTGGACAGGATGTTGTAGGAAGTTTAATACAACAGGATATATAGAGTTATTGTTAAGGATGCATCTGTACTTTTGCAGACTCTAGGCGCAACAGCGTCACAAAATGTAATTATGTTTTAAAGTTATGTTGTAAAACGAGGCTCTATAGAGAGTTTACCCACCTTGCACATTGATAAATACAGCCTCTGATAGTTTTACTATATCTGTTCATTTGAAGCTTCGTTTTCGAGAACATCGAGTTTAAACGTACATATAATTAATAAAAAATTAATTCAGCACACGAACTCGATTTTCCTCGATTTGTTTTCGTACGTAGAATTGACGAGTTAGATATTTTAATTCTTTTAAGGCATTCTAGCTCTTAAATTAGTAACTCAAAAAGAAACTGAATATTAACATGAAACTGTATCATCAATAAATCAAAGTCTTGGTCAGAAATATGATCCGATATTATAAAACACCGTGGAAATTCCTGCGTAATGGTCTTCTAATGCGATTGAAAATTAATTCTAATAACAAAAGTATTCTAACAATGTCGGAAGCGATTAGTAACGGAATGAGTTTACTTTGGGTGCTATAGAGAAAATTTCATTGGTGATTCAATAATTGTAAATTCAAATTCTCCATTCCCTTTCCTCGACTCGTCAGATAAAAATGGCTATTAGCAGTAAGAGGATTAATGGTTCGGATAATGGTTGGTAGTGATGTATGCACTACTGCTTGTAAATTGCCGATCTTTCTGTAAACGGATACTATACAAAAAAAATTTATGAACATATACATACATTTTAATCTCCATAGTAGGATCTCCATAGTAAACTGAAATATTCAGCAAATTTTCTATCGCAAACAATAATATTCTAAATAAACACGAAGAATTCATATATCATTCCATAACTATTTAATAGCTGTTTAATTATTATTTAATGGCTAATAATCGTTTAATTATTACATTTAATAATAATATAATTAATGATTAAAACATTGTTATTCTCAGGAACTTGAGAATAAAACTTTTAATAATTAAGCAGACAAGCTAATTATTAATTTTAATCTCTGAATGAATATTATATATTTCAACGTTTAGTAATTTGTTGAATAGTGGATTATTTTCAATAGTTGACAAATTTAGTAATTATAACTGTGTTTATTTTTTCTTAAACCGGTTTCGCAAATATTCGCAACAGAAATGACTCTTGAACAATGTACGACGAGTACACGCAATTCCAATCTAATTAGCCAGTTTTAGTGGCAATTTATCGTAAGAAAAGCATCATTAGCGAAAATAATGAAGATAAAATCTGTGAAATACAGAATTAACGCATTAATAGAAATATAAGATTAAAGTCCTTCTACTAATTCTACTAATTATTTTAAATTCTGCAAGATTATTTCAACCAAATTATTGACCTGTATCCATATAGTGTTCGTAAAAATTTGCATTTATATAAAATATATTTTATTCCAATCCATGAGATCTTTTAGAAAAAGAATTTTTACAAATTCAATTTTTTTCAAACTTAGGAAAATGTCTTCGTCTAAAAATTATTATTTGAACCTGTGGTTCAAACTTAGAAAAATGTCTTCGTCTAAAAATTATTATTTGAACCCGCGGTATTCGATTTTTCTTGTATCTCAATATCTCTTTAATTTCAACGGAGAAAAGGACTTTTGATGTTTCAAGGAGTTCATTATCACATAACCGAAAAGAAGAATCACGTATATCAATAAAGATTCTGTAATATTTTCCTCGAATTTAAGAAATTTGTTGAACGATGTAAAAATACGATTTGGTCGAAAATAACTCAACGGATATAAATAAAAACTTGTATGAAATCGTAATTTATACTCTAGCATATAATTTATAAATTATATTTTTCTGCAGAAATCATGGTAGCATTCATTCTTCATCAGAACGTATAATATTCAGTTGTACAAGGAAACGCTACACACATTGACTTGCCTATCCATACACATCGAACGACATATATATGTATTTCAACAGGTACATAAAATAAAGAGTATATTAAGTGATTCGTACAACAAAAATGATATCCAATGATTACATTTAAAATGCCTACTTAAGTTGAAAAATTTATAATATCTAGCAACTAACTTATTCATAAAGAAACGAAAAGTGAATTAGTTATACGATTATTCGTATTCTATTTTCTTTTTAAAGATTTCTCAAGAATGTGAAATATGCATGCAAGCTATCTGTAACCAGGTACACCCGTCTTTTTCACCTGCAATGTGATATTGCAAATATTCCTTCAGCGCTTATGCGTTTTCTCAAAGGTATGTCACAACTATGTGAAAAAAAATGTACTTGAGGTAAAGTATTGACACATTTTATTACTATCATATAACAACGATAACCTCGAGTATTATGAAATTACAAGCAGTAAAAAGATATCCTATAATTTAAGGTAATAAATTAATAAATAATTCAAGTTATGAAATTTATCGTTTGCCATGAATAATATAATAATATTTACACTATATATATTCTCATTGTTATGATATAACAATATGACATACAAATAACGAGAACGTTTGTAATAGTACGAGTATATGCTAAAATGAATGTGATGCAACGTGAATTACTAAAGTTAACATTATATAACAAACCACAAGCGTAAATTCAACGTACAAGCGTCGACTGAAATCGTGGAGAGAGGAAGCATTTCACCTGTGAATCGAACTGTAATACCTATTTCAAAAACATCGCAAAATATTATGAATGCAGGTAGCGTTGTCAATAGTTTCACTTTAACATAATTTCCGAATAGCCACAAGCACATCCTGTTGTGGTAACTACTCACCGCAAACAATGAAGAAAAAATACAACGGGTTAGTAGTTTGGGAAATGGAACGAATAAAAATCGTGAAATTTATGCTAATCGTTCACCATGTAAAAAATAACGACACATAACTAGTAAACAACGTGTGTGTATATATATATATAAATAAGTACACTTTTTTTTAGCTTAAAATGGTAATACTGTTTACAATACAATTGAATTTTTTATTTTATTTGCACCTTATTTTATTCTGAAAATATACTGAAAAAATATTCATACAGAATTAATACAAAATACTGATTTTTCAATATTTTATTCTTGAGACTCTACCTACGAGGAAATGGCAAAAATATTATTATTAGTATATTTCTATTCGAAGAAATTTTCATTTCTATGTTTGCGTGCGTACGAAGGATTCAATAGGAAAGGAGTACAAGGTGGATTTTTTCTAAAGACGAGATAAATAGAGGAAAGTATATATTAAAACGTAGATCCTAGAGGACTTTATCTTCAATTTCCACGTCTTTATGAGTACCTATGAAAACACGTTTTAACGTTGGAAAACAGATTTTTCTATGAAAGTTTAATTTTACCTGCACTTTTCCACTTCCCTTTCATATTTCTTAACCCAGCTACGATCTTGAAATTTTGATATCTATTACAGTAAGGGGACAGGAACATTTCTAGAGTTTTAAGATCCAACATAAAATTTGTACGAGAATAATTTAATTTTCATATGTTATTCGAATTTCACATATATTTTTCAAGCTTGGAAAAATACAAAGGGGTCGGAATTGACCGAAACAACGCAGCAAGAGTAGATTAGTGATTTTATCAGTTATACTACTTTTCTTCTTCACTCTTTAAATAACATACACTGTACACGCTATACAGCAATTTGGCGTTTCACTTAGCATTCAAAAAATTCCACGTAAGATTGACAAATCCAATAGTTGCAGGTTCCTGATTCCAACATACATACGTAAATAATTTGAAAAGCGATGGCTGGACGCATCGTTGCATTCGTCGATCGATCGTGCCACGAAAGGAAGACGTAAATGAAAGTGACGAAACGGGTCAGCAACGACATAATGGAGAACAGTAAATGGAATGGAGGATGCACCTTTTTCTGAGCAATGGGGAACGGTTTGCAGGGATATGTTCGTGTTGATGAACGATAACGACATGCAACTGAACCGGAAGCCAAGTAGACAAGCTTTCGTGTTGGTTAACAATATTTTCACCTAACGTGGCGACCACCTGAGAAAAAAATGTTTCCTCGCTGTGTGAATAAAAGTAACAAGATTAGATAGTCGACAGAAATAAACGAAGGACAAATTACGCATAAGAATCTTCTTCAGCCGCCATCGAAGAAGCTACCGTGTACTGTACCAGGACCTTATAAATAATTCACGATGACACTCTAATTACGTTAGGAACTTTTATCAGTGGGAATCCATTTTTCACCTCGAATCATCGTAGATGCTGACCACCTTCAACCTTGTAGATACGGTGATTGAGGTACCTTGAATAATTAATTGTTATATCAGGTTGTTTTATGATTTTAATTTTACCACAGTTTTTCAAGGAACCGTCACTCTAATTCTTAAGTATTCTATCTAGTGGAGGTTACATAGTCTGTAAACTGAGAAAACTGAGTTTAAAGTTTATGGAGTTTAATACTATCGTAAGAAGTTAGGGGTTAAAAAAACTGAATATTTGTTCTAAGTAGAATTTCTATCATATTACCAATGAATTAATGTTCTTTATACCAATAAGAGATATGACGATATGGTTAATTACATTCTTTTTGTTTTTTTTTTTTTTTTAGAAACGAAGTTAAAGCAGCGAAGAACTAGGACAACGAAATATTAATATACGTGATCCCTCATTTCAATTTTATTAAAATCCCTCTTGAAGCATTAACGATCTTTTTATCCAATTCTGTAAATATACTGAATATTGAATGCTTTGATATTTTCTATGCTCCCCATGGGTCGTACAGATTAACCCTTTTGCATCTATATTTCGCGATGTCGTTTATGCTTCGACAGGCGTTTCTTTTCATTGACATACCAGACATTTCATCCGCGGATGTGAAAGGGTTAACGATCCTAAACTCATACCAGGATATCTTCTACGTTCAAAAATGTCTTGTTTTATTTTTCTTTAAACGTTGACGCGATATTTATAATGTATTAAGATAAATATAATTTCGTACCATAGAATAGATAACTGTTACTAATACGATAAAAAATGTTTAATACAGAAGTTACTAAAATTCATAGCGCATCAATTTGAAAGATTCTTTTATCCGCCAGATGTACATGTAACTGTCATATTTTGACTTTTTCAATATAAGTTTTACATTTTAGTCAGGCCTGTCGTTAAATATTGAAAACCAGATACGCGTGTTATCTCGTCCCTGGAGTCATATGAACGATATTGCGTCGCGAGATACAGTGTCTGTGAATGTGAATAGGTCAAACAGCGAAAGGATTAACAGACCTACTGGCTGGTTCAATGTTTTTGCCGCGTTACGCCAATGCCGAGCGACAGTGGTGCACGTGTACGCACTTTACACGCGCGTTCGGGTTAAAGTGTCTCGTTGAAGAGGACGAGATGGCAAGCTCGAGCATTAAATGACGAGCAGTCCGACATCTGCGGCTTCTCCCGTTTTCGCGTGCCACGCACGCTGATGATTGATGACAAGCGTCTGACACGCCTTAGGGAGCTGATACTCTCGCCTCGAAACAATCAACGATTCGATCGCGATAACCAGGCAGAGTGGAATCGATTGGCCGAATTGTTGGCAATTTAAATTCAATGCACTTTAATGATATGGCACCCACAATACAGATGCGTCGATGGGAATTAATTAGTCGCGATTGAAATAATAAAATATAAATAGATGGCTATGTCTGTGACAAATCTGATTTTCTAATAGAACTCGTTACTTTTTGTTGTAACTTTTATTTGCAATACATTATTAATCTTGAGAATGGTCTAAGTCAATGTAAGTGTTCCTTTATAAAGTAATAAAATGATAAAATTTAATTTTTCTTGTGAGTTGTATTCCTTAAATTAAAGCATCAACTGCATAATTATTAGCGACAGGAAATTATCTACTGTCATATCAATCGTCAATTATTTTGATGTCTTGGTATACATCATCAGAAATATATGATAGAAATTATTTCATGGTTTTATTTTGTATCAGAGAAAGTGTTATGCTTTTATCTTACTTATATAAAAATAGTTTTGCTGTCAGTACTTTACACCGAATAACAGCATTTACATTTCTTTTTTCTCAAATATTTGTAGCTTCAAGCTCCAAGTAGATTATTACAATATTAGAAAATTGTGAAATTCAGTTCCGACATAACAAAGATGATCGATTGACGACAACCATTTGTCGTCTGTTGCAAACAGGATACTACGTGCTTTCAGTGCAATGCATTTTCTGGATAGAATCTAGCATAGCAACGGAGAGGAAAGAGCTTCATTTGTATCTTTATATGACAGATTACAACAAAACCTTATTCATACTACGTTTAGTTTGCAATGGAAATGACAATAGTTGTTGAATTTTTTAATTTAAATACTGCAATCTGGAATACTAGGAATATCTATCAAAAAATTTATTGGTAAACTGGAAACAGTAATTTTAATGAAATACATATCTAACATATTCTATTTCAATTATACATTGTATCTTGCGCTATGGTCCATCTTATGTCACAGATAATGTCCCGTATTACACGATACGAAAGTGAATATTACAAAAATTGAAAATACGTAAATGTTACATATATATACAATATGCCTACATTCGTTTTGTTCGAAATTTTGAGTGGCCGTCCGTTTATGGCACGAACAGGCCCATTCCCTTCTTTGGGAAATTCCGAATTACATGTCCTCCCAGAGCTGTAAACCTAACGACTCCCAGGTCAGGTAGAAAAACCTTGGAAAGGACCAGCCGGAAGGGCACCCAACGAACCCAAGGAAACCCAACGGCTGGGAGAGAGATCAGGAACGTAGGAGGACAGTTTATCATCAGACATCGTACCGTACGGTTGAAATACTTGACTCCCAACAAGATCTTACCACCGCAGTGTTCATCACATCACACGTTACGTTATACGAGTCCAACACAGTGCTGGATTACTCTAACATTCGATGTATTAAACCTCCTCCACCTTGAGCGTTAATTCATTCGAGGTTAGCGATATCGGCCGATCGGTTTGACCTGACCGGTTGCTCTTTAGTCGATAATTCGCAACACGTTTAAAACTGAGATCATTCGTCTACCGAAAAATTGTGTAGTCAATTAGATAAATTTCAAAACGCCAGTCGATTAATACCGACAACTTCTTATGGAACATCGTGTATAATGGAACTTCCATGCGGAGTCAAATATGGCCCAACGTTCGCTAACCGCGATGCGACCGCATAATCTACCCTTCAAGGGTAAAAACAATCCTCTCCACCAGTAGAACCCCTTAAACCGCGTTCTCATGCAAACCGCTGCGCCACGCAGAACACTCAACAAAATCGTGCACGCCATTTACGACCAGAATGGCGTTTTCACATTCTAAATACGTGACTTCTGCACATTTCGTCTAATGCCCTCTAACGTCGTGGCAGATTTTCTACATTCATTTGCTTTTTTACTGCACTCAACCCGTTTCGCACAAAGATTTCATTCTTAAATCTGCAACACGTGACGAATATTCATTCTATTGCTTCGAAACGACACGGACAGCGTCATCCTGTGCAGAATGCTGGTCCATTGGCGTTTTTACAATGACGGCCCATCCAGCCTTTCCCATGCTCCATGACAATTCATCGGTCTTTTCAACACGTGTCATTTTGGATGAAAATCGTGTTTCCAAGGCTGCGATGTAAAATAAATGCTTGTGTCAATGCTCTTAACAATGTGTTCATTTTTATGTAAATAACGAGCAGCAACAATTTATCGAACTTTTCAATACATTCGTCAGCGTTTTATCAGTCTTCTCGATGAATTCAACAATTTTTCAGTTGAAATTATTTTTGAATATACAGGGGGAACATACAGCAGTTGGATAACGAAAGTTTCGTTAAATACAGTCTGTTGATATAAAAACGTAAACATGAATTTCAATTATTTACTACATAATCTGTGTATTAGGAGAATATATAATAAATAAAACTTAAGTATACAATATTAGTACTAGTAGCTCGATTAACTTAATTCCATTATATATTCATTTATTTTTGTTCCCAATTGTATATATATAATATACAATAAATATCTTTTTTAATGTTTTAAAAACTACGTGCGAAAATTATACGCACGATTGTCCGTATGTAACGATGATACACCATAAAAAGAAATGTTTAAATGTTTCTAAGAATTTCAAACGCATTAGCTTATAGCTGGTTCATGTGGGAACACGACTTTATGTAGCTTTGTTTCCCTTCGTGTGTCGTATTGTGTTTGTATTTGGGCATATGTTATGGATCAACCAACGTCGTGTGCTATGGCAGAGGAAACAGAGTGGGCGAAGCTGCTTTGCTCTGAGAAGCAGCAGTTCTGAACAGGATTGCGTTAAAACAAGCATGTGCTAAAACTTTCTCAGCAAATCCTATATCTTCCTTGTCTTTCTAATTGAAATCATACGTCAATCTAAAATTCTCTGAATTTTGCTATACTTCTTGGCATCATCGCGTATATTTTTAATGAATTTTTAATATAAAAATTTCGATCGACAAATTTTTTATTTCATTTAACTTTGTTTTACTTTACATTTTTTATTTACTTAACTTTAATAACTTTTAATTATTTAATATTTAATTTAAATTTTAATAAATCCCAATAAAAGAATTTGTAATTTAACGTCACTGTTTCATAGTCCAAAATAATTAAAACGCATACAAACTGTTTGTCTTATCTGAAAATTTGTAATTAAAAATTCCTGAATTACACGTTACATTCCCAATCGTAATTAAAAATTCAAACTGCATATCATTATAATCGAAAATGATTGAACATAAAGACTTTTAATTACTACCCTTGCCGTTTTAACAGATCTAACGTTTTAACAGATCTAAAAATGCATATATACCTTATGTTTCATTTAGAAATAGTTGACAGTCTACAAAAGAAACGTAGAAGAGAACTATTCGAAGCTCTGTTTGAAGTCCATTCTCTCTATTATTTCCCAATCATTGCAACTCTTTCGTCAAAGGACTTGCATAAAGCGACGAGTTATTCGTGTCATTCGTTCCATTCGAGACTGAAACTGACTTGGAACTTCTTGGTAACATGCTTGTTAGGTTGACGTCAGTCATGGTAGCCGATGACATATGTTTGACATACTGTAACAGATTTTCTTTTGAAACGACCGGAGACTGTGATAATAACGTGGCGGAACACAGATAAGAAAAAGGATGCGCCGACAGAAACTCAAAGCACTCCTGTGGATTCAGCGATGACATGAAAGTGTCCAACTGCAAGGTGCACCCGTTCTCTGAAGAATCTCGAGAAAACGTCACGGAACTATAGAATTTTTACCATTTTTACACCAACGAATGGGAGAAAAACTTTTAGTGGAACAAAAATGAGAAAAGTTTCGCAAATTACCAGCTTGTCACCGCGACATTATTTTTCCCTACCACGTTTTCACCTTTCGAAACTTTCCAACGCGTAGGTATTTTTTACCGTATACAAATTATTACACTCGTCGCAATTTGCTCGACGCACGGTAAAAATGTTAACTGAAGTTTTATCATAACAGAATACCATGTAATGAAAGGGTGTACAGAATCACTGCAATGAAATGAAAAAGCAGCTAGAAACTGAAATAATAAATTGTAAAGAAACAGAAGGGTAAAGTAACAAAATTGCAAAGACCAACGTGAAATTATTACAGTACAATTATTTATTTTTAATTTTTACGCAGGCGCAGAATATGAGATTGGTAGAGCGCGACAAAATTTGATTAGGAACATTACGAAATCGAATAGTTGGGCTTATTGAGAATACAGGCAGGCTTATGCATCACTATGTTATTGTTACAATTTCACTTCATGTGTGTATATAAATTACGTCTGTGTATAAATTACGGCAATATAAAAAATTGCAAAATAAAAATAAAAATTGTGACAATGAAATAAAAACATAAAAATGAGAAAGATCATTGGTGATTTGAAAAATATGTAGGAGTAAAGTAGTCAAATCGCTGGATGATAAGTAATAAAATAAAAGATTGCAGAAATTGCCATAGGAGTTACGATAATAAAATGGGAACTTGACAGCAATGACTTCCCGTCATTTAAAAATTTTAGAAAGTATCTGGATAAAATAATCGCGAATTACATAGTAAATATGTACGATGTAGTTAAAAAAAAAAGCGTAATAATTGTTAAAGACTATTGGTTAACTCAAGAAATACGTATTTTGGTAAAACAGTCGCGTAATTAAATGGCAAACGTAACTCGTTAGAAAGCGATCTAGAGGCTTGATAAATCGTCGTTCCAAATATTAGGCGATATTGTGACGTTTCTGTGAGTACCTGGTAACTTGTCAAAGATCGTTACGAAAGAACGGGCTGTTCGAACGTGGCGTAAAAAGGATAATTAATGACGATAACGGTGAAGGGTGAAGATAAAACGGTCCGCTCGATAGGAAGTTCGTTCAAGGATGTAACGTTGCCCGTAGGAAGGTTGCACGGCACGCAGCGTAAATAACGAAGAGTTATGAATCGCAAAAGTCCGTGCCCGTGTTGCGATCGATTCCCAGTTAAGTAACTTTTAATTAAAACGCTTCTTTCCAGCATCCTTCCTGGTCCTCCCAACCGAAAATTTCCATTATCCTCAACTTCAATACAAATGAAAATTATGATCCGAAAAGCAGATTTAACTTAATGATAGCGTCCAAACACAAATTTAATTTAGCTTCTCTAACTTCAAAGGACAGAAAACCAAGGGCTCGCGTCGAAAACTGAAAATAAAATTGATGTCGTCCCTGTTTTAAATATAGAAGAAGGGGAAATTCTGTTATTTCTTCTGGGCAATAGAACTTGGTAAATTGATTTGTTAAGTTTATATCTAGTTTCGCATTCGTTATCCTTGTTCTCGTTTCGATAAATAGCAAGATTTTTTATATTCAAGTTTCAGCGTAAAAATTGAACTTGTGAATTGAAGTTTGTCCAACTTATTGAATATTATAACAGTCGCAATATTTTAAACATTTTACATGTTTTCACTTTTATATTTCCTATAAATACATAAAAATCAGCGGTCTACTGACCGAGAATATACAAAAGAAAATATATTGTTCCTTTCAATATTATACACACAATACGATATATCTTCACTAAGATTAGGCGTCTCAATATAACTCGGAGGAAAAGGTGCCGTCGACGCATATATTCCACAGGAAGGAATTATATCTGATATAAATACTCTGCTCCTTCAAAGCGCCTTTTTATACATCCAGTTTCCCCTGCGTTAAATTATACGTTGAAAAAGAAGGAAAGAAGGGAAGGAAAAAAAGGGTTGATCGTGAAAAGCGACCGCCTCGACCTTCACCCTGGGAGCGCAACACGTGTAGCGAAAGGTACGTTAATAATAAATAACGTATCGACTTACCGGTATGATCAATGTGTCGTTGATGATTCCTAACGTATGGAGGTGCTGGATGCCTGGTCTGCATGTTCCAGTAGGAGTTTCGACTGTTCCCAAAATTATTGACTCGCGGCTGTTGCGAAGGCGAAGTCTGCTTGCAAGGTAATCTGGCCATGGCAGTCATCATTTTCTTCTACACCCTCACTCGCGTTCGAATTAATCACTTCATCGGTGCTCTGCTTTGTTGCGTCGTCGTTTCAACCCCATTTTCGAGTGACCGTTTGCTCGCTGAAAAAATTACCGGATAAATTATCAAAAATTGGCACAAGCTCGAATGGATTCACGTCGTTTCAATTTTGTCACCTTAAATGTCCCTTTATTTAATCTTCGTTACCGATTGTACGAAAAAGAACGAGTTTATTACGATACAACCAGATTATTACGCAATTACTACATAATGACAGTGTGAAAGTGTCGGTGTAGTCATATGTTGGTAAATTTATATTGAAAAATTGTTGTATGAATCCCTATTCAACAAGAAACAATTTATTTTTGTAGAGTAAATGTGGTTTTTCCGCGAGATTTCAAAGTCATATTCAACGATTGTTTCCATTATTTTGTTCACAAAACTTTGATCTATTTATTTCTTTATTGATTTGGTCTTCTTAAAGTAATTACATTCTATTTCTGTAAACGTACATTTTTCTTATAATATGAACTGGATGCAATTCTCATAAAACAACAAGAATATCAGATCTTTGGTGATCTACAATCAATAAGCTTATAAAATCACAAAAGAAGAAATATAGGTATCGATCCAATTTTCACCTTAAAATGAGCAAATAATTCTGAGTAATATTTTATGTATCTTTGCATATCACATACGACATCTTGGCATCTTTAAATTTTCCACAAACGCAGAAACATTTGTAGTCCATTAATCATATGCTGAGATAACGAAATTGGGGAGTTTACAAAAGGTGAAGTTGATTAATTTTGCTTGCAACATATGAATTTGTGATATTTATAAACAATTTATAAACCAATGTAATACCATGGTATGTGGTGGCGACTGAATAATATTCCAGACGAAATCGTGCGAACCGTGTCGCGATCGTAGCACAATTCAAACAGCGGTTGTAAATCAAATTCAATACCAAGTGAAAGCATGTCGAAGCATCTCCTTAACAGATTACTCAGCTGTGTAACCGTTCTGTTCTAGGAAAATATGACACACGTGGTGAAAGCGATCGGACGACCGCTCCAAAAGTAAAGCAAAACTAAAATTAGATATCCATAGGAAATAATTTAAATGGTAGACTTTTCCAAAAGCTCTTAGTTTGTGCTTTTCACCATGGATGTAAATAAGACTGTTATAACGACGTTTTGATAAATCGTTTGACGATACGTTATGCAAGATAACAGAAGTGGATGTGATAAATCGTAGCGATTTGATGGATCAAAATAGAAAGAGTCGGTCAAATAAAATTTTAAATTGTATGGGTAGGATAATTCTTTTCATAAACATGAAAAGACAGATACGATCGCTATTTTGTCGTTTGTGAAATCACGAGGTTTGGTTATTTTAACTGATACTTTCTATCGCGTTTCAAAATAAAACGAATTAATAGAGGATTCCCGTTATGTCAATGGCATTCTTTTCTGTAAATATAGAAGGGATAATTAGATATAAATTTTCTCTTTTTTTCTTTAATCTGATTATATTTTTTTGGTAACTAACGTATACGCGTTATAACCTTACCTTAAGGACATTCAGATAAAGATATCGAAAAGTAAATACCTGGTTTATGGGATGTCGAAAGCAGGAAAATCTGTTGATCGGATCGTTGAAATGAGATGTGACAACGAAACATCAGGTTGTCAGGCGATTGGTTTATCAAACAATCTAAACCACTGACAAATAAATGATAAAGATTCTAAAATACCTACAATGTAGGTTAAATTAGGAGGTTCTTTTTAGAAAAACAGAGATCGAGTAGCTTTTTATCAATACGTAATCTAAGGCTTATTCCTTTAGAAGCGAGAAAATTAAATTTTACAGCTCGCAAATACTATCGATAGTAAATACTTCAATATATTTCTGAAGCTATCTTAGAGACTCATAGCAAACAATCTAATTTTTTCAATTTATCCCATAAAATTAAGGAGTTTCGCAATTACTATTTAAAAATACCGTAGTTTAACAATAATCGATCATCGATAATCCACTGATGTAACTTACTACTTATAGTTTACTGATTTTACTCGTTAATTACAATTTTTTGTTCCAATAAGTGGATTCAATCAACAGAAGTCCACTTAATGAGACGCTAATTCATTCGAATAAATGGAGTTCGGATAAATGGAGTCTCACCGTTATTCCAACGCATGAAAAGCAGAAAATATTAGAATATTCGTTATTGCCAGGTGAGTATGTACCGCGGACCATAAATGGCGCTCCAAAATCTCAATTCGTCACATCTCGAAAACGCAACGGCTTCAGGCAGGCGAAAGAAACTGACAATTTGTTTTATCGCTGCCAATTTTTCCATGCCAGTTTGCGACACACACCGTTACAACTGTCTGACTCACGAGTCATTTATTTTCTTTGAGATCCTCGGCTACGCGCAAAAATTCCATCGCAATGATCATTACCGATCGCACTGAAAATTCCCTCTCGTCACCTCGCCATCGGTTTTATACGGAAAGACTCCTGAAGCAACGATTTCTCGGTAGCGGCGTGCAATCTCGTAAATGACACGGACGAATAAAGTCATAAGGGATTCGCGAGCACGGAATCAAAGTCGAATGACTCGAACGATGGCCAGCGCGAGCTCGTTTATCATCCAACGAGAAATATTATCATTCCATAGGAAAGCGTGTTATTTCGACGACGATAATGACAATCGATATAAAAGCAACGGATGTGCAATTCAGAATAAAAGGCGTAAAAAAATAGCAATTAGTTTGAAGTAAACTAGTAAGGAGATAATTAAAAAGTGAAGAGATAAAGTAAGGAATTTCGCAAAATAGCTTTATTGAAAAAAATTAAGTTTTGATACTTTGGTCTGTCTCAAAAGAAAACAACATTCGATGAATTCAACTGTATTGTTAATAATATGAAGCCTATATCTACCTTGATTGAACGTCATAAAACAGAATGATTAATAAAATATCAATTATTTTACATTTAATTATATCCGTGTTTTGTGCGATGTTTCCTGTTTTTCACCAGTACACCAAATCTTTAATGCTATCTTATGGAGATATTTGAGATATTATTATCACTATGATTTGATAGTTCTGCAGTCCCTGTTCTCACAAACAAAATGTCTTATGAAATGGAAAAGCACAAAAAATGAACATTGCTTGCTTTCTCTTCTTGAAAGTACAAGACCCATTCTATCGTAGTTTTTAAAACGAAGTAAATAAATTACCATTTAAAGAAAATTCCAATAGCAAAGAGTTAGAAAATTAGAAGTAATTAGTGAGAAACTTCTTATGCTATCAAACATTCAGCCACCATAGATAAACTGGATAGTTCATAACAAAGCTTAGCTATTAACGATTCAGTTTACCTACATTAATAATTAAAATCCATTACTATATTCATTCACAAACGTTTGATAACGGTCACACTAAATATAGAGGTTTGTTATTATAATGGATAATTAACTGTTTCATTAACCTTGTAATTTCTGACAATTATTATTCACATAACTTTACCGACATAATCATGATACCGTCTCATAACAATGGCAACGATAACCTAATTCCATTTGTTTCCTAAATTCCATTTTTGTTTTAATTATCCTCATAAAAATATGAACTTGCATAAATATTCTCGGTTTAATAAAGAAATTTTGGAATGTCTCTGTGTATGTCTATAACATTTTCTTCCAATTTATAACCAGATAATTCGACAGAATCTAGCTGACAAACAAATACTGAAATACCCTGTACATCGTTTCCTGTATGCTTATCTCTTTCTTTTAAAAAAAAGTGCACTTTACCAACAAGCCCCTTGCTCGTTAGTAAAATCAAAGTCAAGCAAGTCATCGTGAACCGATAGCGTCAGCTTGGCCGCCTATCTGGCTAGGAGGAACAAGTTATCAATTCGTTGGAAACTCTGTTGTTTCGTGGAATGGCACCAGAGCCACAGATTGAACCGAGTTTACGCCTGCCAAGTAAGTAAGTAAGTCTGTCTTTACAGCTTTGCACACTGACAAAGGCCACGGGAAAGAGACATGCAGTCTAGGATAAAGCCTGGAAGATAAACAGCGACCGATGAATCACCCTCGCGACCCGGTCGTTCTACAAAATTGCGTATCGACGAGAGAAGAAGGGGGTACCACGTTGTTTAACTGGCGAATATTATCGTACGCTGAGAAATGCCCGGAGGAATATAAATGAGATCGCCTCTGGCACGTCGAACCACCAGTACCAACAACATCTGTTCGTAACAGCGTGTGTTCGCTCGAAAACCGATTTCTCAAACATTAGCGACGCGTTATCTGTCAGCTGTTCTAGGCGAAATGTCCAGGTAGACATTATCTGATAGAGGAAGTACGTGGAGTGACAGTGGAATTGTCTTCGATAAAGTTTCCATCTGATAACACTTTTGCGCCAAACTCATTCTGCCGTAGTCAGGAATTTCAAGACTTCCTTGTATTCTGAATATTTTTATTTGAAATGAAAGTAATTACTTCCAGATATAACTAGACTGTGGCTTTTATGCACATGATTAAAATGTTCGAGGAGATAGAGGGTTGAAAAGTGTATTATAGTAATTGTGCAAAGTGGTGATTTGGTATATTCCTTATTTCTCCATATCTGAGTGTACTGTAGTCTGTACTATGTGGTGGCGTATTATTGAAAGAAAAATTTGTCTTGAAAAGATTGCATTATGAAGCAAAGATAACTTAAATGAATATTTGGCAATTTAATTAAATCTTACAAAGTTTGTGTTTGTTGCTGCAATTCGAACCTTTTAACTGCCAAACAACTAATATTTAAATTGAAAATTAATCAAATACATACATTCAAAGTACATACTTTAATAAGCCATAATTTTCCTTCTCTGAAGCCTACTTTACCTTCTCTTATCTTTTAATCTAATTAATTACTTCCCTACCACTACAGCTAAGGGTTCAGTAACAAAATTTGTTACCAGCATTTCGAAACGAAAAAGGTATGTTAATATAACTCACAAGGTCTTCGATAATTGCGATGCTAAGCAGTGTATTTTTAGACACAGACACGAATTGAAAGTTTACGTGTGTCGGCTTAAAACCAGTTTTTCGAGTTAAATGTCTTCGAAATTGTGAAACCTAGACATTCGATCAAATATACTCTTTACTCTTCTAAAAAATGAATGAACAGAATGTTTTTTATTGTTTCCATTTCAAATTATATCTATCGATTAAAGTGAAAAAGCAAAAGGAAACAGAGCAAACACAATTCCCACTAGATTCATGAATATTTGAGATATTAATGACCACTGATGAGATAGTACGCTCTTCCATAGCAAAAGTATCAGTAACAGTTTGTAATTACCACTAAATACCAATTATCAATGACTACGAGGAAAAAAGAACTTCTTACATTTATTTGAATTAATCATAATAGACTGGGAATGTTTATGCACTTACAGAAATGTTAAAGGTAACACAATGTACAGAATATATTAAAATATAGAATTATAATACACTGCCTCTCATAATTACGAAACTACTCTATAGTCTTCTATTTTTTCTACTTGGGGATCTCCATAAAATGAAGCTTTCAAGAATATATTTCCCTCTGATCGATGACATTTTAAACACACATGTAACTCTCGTTTGATATACGTGCACGCATGTAAATATGAGGATCGCTAATTTTGTCCCTCAAAGGCCTCTATCGTGTTCTTGCATCGTGAAAGCTTTTCCTTTGACTCTGACATCGTCATAACATGATAGCGAAGACCTTCGTCGCCAAACATAAATTCCGCTTTATCCATGAACGTGAGAAAACTCTGTTTGTAATCGCAGCGTCCTTTCCAAGAACTCGGCAGTACAAAAATGAAATGAAGCAAGGGTATGCGGAAAACGCAAGACAAACACAGAAAAGAATAACAAACGGATTACTGAATCTAATCGTTTGACAATTCGAACATGACGATCTTCGATAAAATCATAATCATTTTGAAATATACGAACATTTGATATATACGAACCATTCTTTCTTTATTTCCCAGATAAAATTTGTATGCTCCTTTTAAGAACGTGTAATTGGACAATTTAATGATTAAATTACACATTAAACAATTTTTTATAGCAAAGAGCTTTTGAAATTTAAATGTATATTCAGATTGACAGTAGAGATACTTTTTAACATTCTGTTATATTCTAGTATTTTAACCTCTCGAAGAATGTTGGTAGATATACATCATATACACGTTATATGTATATTTAGATTTCCTTTAATTCAAGCTTAATTTCAAAAGATATAATTAACGTTATTGTGAATAAATGTCACCGAACGTATGAAAGCTTTTTATGAATAATTTTAATTTATACGACAGTTTGATAAATCGAATGCAGCGATCTTCTTCATAGATGTCAAAGGAGTGAAATTACTTTTTGAAATGTATATAAATATATATAAACAATATTCATATATACAAACCACTTGTTTTATTTCTCAGATAAAATGGGAAAATTTGTATGCTCCTCTCAAGAACGTGTAATTGGGCAATTTAATTATTAAGCTACATATTAAACAATTTTATGTAGTGGAGAGATCTTTTGAAGCTGAAGTACGTATTTAACTTGAAAGCACAAGTTCCTTTTAATATCCAGTTATATTTTAGCATTTTAAACTCTTGAACGTTGTTGGTAGACATACATCATATTCGCACTATATGTATATTTAGCTTTTCTTTAATTTAAGTATAATTTCAAAATATATAATGAATCTTATTACGAATAAATATCACTGAATGTATGAAACACTTTTATGCATAATATTAATTCAAGAGAAGAAACATTATTTTTCTCGACGAAACAAGAAAAAGGAATAACAATCGCCCCTTTCTAACTTTAATAAATTCATCCCTCTGTAACAACGTTAATAGCTTGGTAACATTGCAAACATTATTTAATCACGTCATGGTTTACAAAATTAAAAGTATAATACAGTAATAAATAAATCTATCTAATTTTGTTATCTCTATTATTATTACCATGTTTATGTTATATTATTACCTTTCTATTATTTAATTTTATTAATTCCAACATATTTCTCAGCATTTATTCTCCTTTTACATTTGCAAAGGTGATAAACGCTGCAAGTCCACAGCGTTCAAGTGACAAACGACGTAACTAGTAAAATTAACGCGTTTCTTTGTTTCTATTGGAAAGCTTCACCTCTGACGCTTAGATCGTTTACCATTTCAATTCCATGATTCGCTTTCTTCCCTCGCTCGAACGAATAAAATCCTTCCGGAAAGAACGTCTTCGATATTCATTGGAAACTCTATATATTGGCCAGAATAAAGAAAGACGAAGCGTACAAGACGCGTTCGTTACGGTAATAGTTTATCGTGAAACGTGCCACGGACTACCGTTTCGTTCCTGAACGGTGAATTTCTCATTGGAAAATGAGCTCGTTCGATTCGACCGAGCAAAAAGAAAAGCTCGCGCGACCACGCACGCCGGAGAACAGGAACTAACGAGCACTCGAGTCTCTAACACGCGTCGAGATTTAATGCTCGTTACGATAATTCCGACCGTTTGAAGAGTATTCGCGGAAGACGCGTCGAGGTTTAACGAAATTTCACGGACGACGACCTGCGTAAATGGTGACATCATACATATTCGTAACGCAAAAATTATTATAAACGAGTGTCTTTAATTTGTAGGAGAAATGGCATTCACATGGAAATTCTGATGAATATTAAAAGAAACTGAAATTTATCGAATGTAAATGGTGTTAATTTTAGCGGAAAGTTAATGACATAGCAAGTTAAAATGTTGAATGTTTTTTTATTAAGCAAGTTAGGATATTGGAATACCTACCGCTTTATGAAGCAGGTTAGAGTGTTGAAACACTTCTTTATGAATTCGAAACATTTACATATTCTTGGTCGATCGTACACTACCGCTCAAAAGTATCCGGATATTCGCTTATTTTTGACAAGGTATAATTTAAGTATCACAAGTGAAAATTAAAGATAACGATGACCGTAAATGACATGTAGCAAAAGCAAGGAATGATCATCATAAGTCATTAAATTTATCCGTACACTCACATTAAGTTCCATTGAAAAGAAAAATAAAAACTCGCTATATATCGTTAAGAAAAATCTAGAAGACGAAAAAGGAGAAACATCAGGAAATATCAGGCAATATCAAAAAATTGAAATGAAAGCGCGAATTCTCGCTATACTTCAACTTCTACCTCACGGCAACTCACTCGTGTCACAATTAGTGCATCTTTCAGGCACGAGATCCTCTAATTATTTGGAGCGGTGTAACGTACCGAATCATCGTAAGCCCACGGCCACGAGCAACTCCAATAACGTCTCGTTTTCACGCAGACTTATTTGCCTCGGCGAGTCCTCAAGAGCAGGAAGCTTACAACCCGCGACGCTCGAATCCACAAAACGGACAGAAATTCAGGAAACGACCTATCAGATTGTCGAGAATTTTCCACAACGTTCCATCGGATTTCCGCTTATTTTAACCGATACCAAATCTGTTAGGAAGATAAAAACGGTTAAACGATGACTCAGCCGAACCATCTAACTCTCAAAATCGCACGTTTCTGCTACAGAAAACGGGACAACGATGATAAAGCTGCGTTATCTGTCGGCAAAGAAAAGGACCATTAAGGAACCTATATCTATTTTTGCTGTAACTGTCGTCAAGCATATATAGAGCATTGTAGAGAATTATAAAAAAATAAAGAACGTTATTGCGTTTAAGCAATTAAGATAAATTTATCTATAGAAACATTTTGATGGCTTCATTAATAGGAGAAGAGTAATGGTGTCATATAAAATGGCAATCTTTAGCAATAATTCAAAATCGCATGTAAATAGATAGAACGGTAAATATGATCTTTAACTTATTGGTATATTTATTTTTTCAGACTAAATGTTCCTGCGCATACTATTTTTAATTTTTTCTACTAGTATAATATTCTGTATTATTCATATTTTATCATTTCTCAGCCAAAATTGTTATTTTTATCTTCAATATCTTTAATTTCTCTCATGCAAAACTAATATTTCACATTAATAATCATTCTACATTAATTTCAAAATTTATAGTAGGACAAAATTTATAGTAGTTATTAATACTGTTTTCAACTGGTGCTTTATCGTCGAAGAAATTCTCCCTTCGTGAACAGACTTGTTCCTGTTGCTCGATTAAAATGGTCGATTGTGGTTTGTCCAGCGACATGTACGCAGTGCACGCAAACGCGTGCAGGTTCGTACAAAAAGCAAGATAAAGTCTTGTTTATAATACCAACGCAAGACAACACATACATTTTCCAACAATTATTTTATCAGAAAACGTTCAAGACAACGAATTTTTTACTCCTGATATAAGAAAATATATCTATTATCTTCCGCAGAAAATCGTGGGAGGTCTTTAAAAAGCACCGCTATGAATATAAACATCTTTAGAACGGTTGGCAACAAGTACGATGCAAAAAAGGAAAAAAGAATAAAAGAGCGAATAGGGAGACATGAAGTCGCACGTAAATATCGAAGAAATGAACGTGATCCATCGATCCTTTGTATTCGTTCCTTTCGATTTTCCTGGCCATTTATATTTATTTCATTCATCACATTCATGACATAGGATAAAAACCAAACATCTGTAACCTTGGTACATTGAAAGAAAGAAGATATCCTTCTACCAAGAAAACTTTAATTTTAGAGAATTAACTTGAATTTCAAATTACACAAGACGATGTACATACCGCTAAATATAAATTGCGTATAATATTTCAACTTTTAATGTTTTAATGTCTCAACAATAATGTTTCGTATTTTATACATGATATTAATGCACTAAATACCAATTTTCAACTTCCATTCTCGCACCGAAGTACACCATAAGACAGCGAGTTAATGGAAGCCTACATAAATTCAAGATATGTTGTAACGAAAATCTACAGATCGGTCGTTTTAACAGATTTATGCAAATGATCTCGCGTTATCATGAAGAAAAACGAGCGTTCTCGGCTCGACCTAAATAAATTGCGATCGAACAAACGAGCACGAGTCGTGTTCCCTCGAGTTTCGTTCGCCAGACGAATTTCCTAGCCGTCTCATATATCGGTTAGTAGCGGCTGCGAGAGATTAATTATCTAAGAATTAATTCAGAGAAAAATTCCCACCGAGCTCGTGCGGATCCTCTGACACCGAGGCGCAGGATTCATTTGGTCGCGAACGTTACGAGTTTCCACCGAACCGATTATTTAGAAGCCTCCTGGGAAAAAAGACGCGATGTGAGATGGGCTTAAGGAGGCGATAATATCAGCGAATATATGTCCGTATATTTCTCCGATGCAGCCGACGAACGGGATCCCGGCTTGTATACGGGCAACTTCTGTATACAGGCTGGAGATGTCCTAAGTACACGTCTACATGTAGGATATGCATCGGTGACCGTGATGCCGCAACGTATATGGTGTCCAAGAAATACAGTTCGATTCTATTTATACAGAGTGTGTCTAAAAATATCAGGGCTAAATTTATCCTACGTTTCAATGAGATCAAGTAAACGTTCAGTGATTTATGGCAAAATTTCTTTTATGTAAGTATTTATGAGGGGAAATATGACAGGAACAAAGAACCAAGGTTGGGTATGTACTCAAAATGCATTTCTAAAACTAATATTCTGAAGTAGGAATATTCGAAAGAACTATAAACGAAAACCTGCATTCTTGTAGGAGGAACAAATTTACAACAGCCATAACAATTGGTAAAAAACTTTAAACACTTATAATTTCTCAAAAAAATATTTTAGGACGTAATTCATAGAATTTTAGTACCTATTCCACTTTACCTCATTAACAAATATTATAAGTTTGGCCCAAACTTTTTGGATGACCTGTATATATTCGAAGATTATAGGCGAAGAATGTGATAAATAACAAAAATTTACAACAGCCATAACAATTGATAAAAAACTTTAAACACTTATAATTTCTCAAAGAAATATTTTAGGACGTAATTCATAGAATTTTAGTACCTATTCCACTTTACCTGATTAACAAATATTATAAGTTTGGCCCAAACATTTTGGATGACCTGTATATATTCGAAGATTATAGGCGAAGAATGTGATAAATAACATTTTCTATCTTTTACAGGGAAGCAATTTTTTAAGTCAGTATGTTGTCGATTAAGCCTACCTAATAAAAGCACATAATACGTTGACCATCAAACAGCGTGTCGTAATGTTCGATAATAAAAATTTGTATTAGAAACAAGTATAAGAGGAGCTTAACTACCGCCAATTATGAGCACAAAAAGATTTTAATATATTACGAGGAAAACGTTTTGTTCTACTTTATTCTTTATTAAGATTACAAAAAAGAATGCTATAATTTATTCTATTGATACAAAATGATACTTGAAAACGCAAGCTATTTACAAATCATTTCCTTACGGTTCATCTTGCGGTTCATCAAAATTAGATATATCACAATCTGTACATCCTGAAGGATAATCGTAACAGAACTGTCAAGATCTTTTTTTGTCTTACTCGATAAAAATTCAAAACGGTTATTTTATGCCGCTTCACAAGAGATAAGTTATCATACGGAATGAACAACGAATCTCGATCAGCCGATCGCCGAGATCTATAACGCAAAGCAACAAAAAATCTTTGGATAGTTATGCTTTGAAAATGTATCAAACGGAAACAAAATAGTATTGAAACTTTAAGAGAAAATTTTATGCAAACTACAAACATTTTACGCGATCATAAAAAATAATAAAAATATTATTTCTACAAGTCTGTAAAATTTAAAATTTGAATACTATAATTAATATCCAAGAATAATACCAAGATTGATGATTCAGGCTTATACATTCTTTATTTTAATTTATGTAGAAAACAATTATATTAAATATGTAATAGTTATTTTTTTATCACATTTACAAGAAACAGTAACATCTCTTCTTCTAGGAGGATATAACTATTGAACATAACTCCTTCGTCAAATGATGAGAAGTTTGTTCAGCTAATATTAATATACGTTTCAGATATAATTATCATAATTCAGTAACGTAAGCATATTACCGTACCTTAGAGTTGTTTGATACAGCTTCATATTTTTCCTTGCTGGACACTTAAAGTACACGATATTTTTCTCTTCTTTCGTTATTACATCAGAAGCTAGTGTAATATCTCGTGATATAGAACAAAGTTCATTATTCTATACGGAGTTCATGACTGAATTACAAGATGTTGAAGCCTAGACAAACCTTGCTTACTCTACTTTACTAGACTCTCAAAAATTCGAAAATTAAACGTGTCAATTGTCTTGTCCAAATATTTCACTCATGGGAAATTCAGTTTCACCAATTCATCCAACAGACGCGAATTTTTTAAACTAACGGAACACACTGTATGTATGTGAACGAGCGTGAACGCGAGAATGTAGTGCACCAAGACCGTTGCACGGTAACGTTGCCTTTCACGTATATACGCGATCATGAACACGGTTTCATGGGTTATTTGCATAGTCTGCTCGACTGTCTGGCGGACGGAAGCTGACTACGAATTCCTGCTAGAGCAGCCGCCTGTGTCAAGTGCAGCTAATTCATTTTGCTGACTATACCAGGGTTCTGGCTCGATCCGTCCTTCGGATAATATTAAGACTCATAGCGCAGACCTATGACATCGGGAACCTATGACACAACCGGTCTCCACGCAATTCCTGTGGCCTCGATATCATTATTGATGTGTCGCGAAACGCCACGAGTCTTACAAGTGGCTTACGACTATCCTAAATAGAAATGGTACCGACAAGAATGTCATTCAAAGTGTAGAAATTAATGCATTAACTCGATGATAATGTTGGGAAGAATGGAACATTCTAACATTTTTTTCTTAAACGCGTTCGATGTTATTAATCTTCAGGACTTTTCTTCGATTCGGACATTTTCAACAAATATCTGTTGCTGTACAAGTCATTTTAAAATTGTAAAAGCAATTTGTGTTTTATTGTAACTCGGGTAAGGTATCCTCCGAAAAGGAAAGTGGAGAATAATATTATTAGGAAATTTAAATTTTCTATATTTTCCATTAATATATGTTTATTTTAACATTATTAATATAATATGGAAAGAGTGTGTAATTTGTTTCGAGGTACAATTTTATTCGTTTTCTCGCGGCAGCGAATTAGTGGTTCCACTGAATTGTTACACGTCTATTTACGCGCATTATTAAGGAAGTATGTAATTGTTTCACGTATGTAAGGTGTGTTTTCATGCAGTTAAATGGGGCATGTTAGTACATTATTGTTGATAACTGTAATTATGTGAATACTGGGTCGATCCGTGAGCTTCTGCGTACACTTTTGACAAACCGAGTGATTTTTACGAAAGAATGCTAGATAGATTAATGTCAAAACGGGAACACGTGTAAGAAAATGTAGATCATGTTTTTCTCAATTGAGTAAATACACTAAGAAGGATGTAACAATTCGAGAATATATCATGTACTCGAAACATAAATGTAATAGAGCAATTTTTATTAAAATTGTAATTAATATTTATATTTGTGATATACTATTAATTATATCTCAATCCTAATGTAAAGAAGTTTTACATAAATTTTTAACGAAGAAGAAAAGTAGAAAGCTGAAAATATAATCGCAATTAACGTTGTTTAAATTGAAATATGTATGTAGGTATGTATTACCCATAAATACGACCCATAAATTACACGTAGAGAATCAACATAAAAGAGGAGTGGTGGATTAAACGCGGAAGTGGTTCCATAACGAGACAGTGATAAATGTTAGCAATTGGAATAGGAAATTCTGGAAAATTGTGCAGAAATCTGGCATAGGGAGATCCGTTTATACAAATATTTTGGAATAAAATTCATCAAGTTTAATATAACATAACCCAAAAAATCTATAAAATAAAGTTAAAACGAGATAAAACATTTTAAGTATTATATATAAATCTAATAATAGGTATCTCTAAAAAATAATTCCATTTTATCCAATTTGTCTCTGAACATTCATAAAAATTGTAGAATTGTCAAATATTCCGAATCTGTAATTCCAAGATACCGACAAATTTCATCAAAAAGATATGATGACAACGTACTTCCCTTTCTAATAATTTCACTCGTTTCAGCGCAAACCTCCCAATCTATCTTCTACTGCGAAAAAAGAAGAACCTGCTTACTCTTCGACTCGTGGATCACCTTACAATGAAATCCAAAGCCTCATCACCGATAATTCCGTCAAATCAACGTTTCGACTCAACAGAAAACGCTTCGTAATCGAGAGTAAAAAGAATTGTCAGTCTATCTTACTATCTTGTGCAAATAGATAATATCAAATATAGTGAATATCAATCATATATTAACTGTATGAGATCAATGTAAGCTGACTAAGATTTAGCAAATCAATATAGAACAACTCTAACATGGTAGGCAATGTTACTAATACACGCGAGTACAGCCAATGTGCTATATAATAATAGAATATTTAAAACGATGGGTATACAATGACTCGTGAAAATGTTCATACACTCCTGGAATATTTTTATATACAGTATATATTTTACAAAATATTTTTACATTTCATTAGTACTGTAACGATTATCCTGATTATATTGGTAAAATTTGAAACGAATCTTAAAATGCATGTATATAAAATTTACAAGATATTTATTGGAAGTATACACTTTGTAAAGATCATCAAGGTATTTGGATAGTACATTATTCGTTATGTTAAGAAACCACAACCTATAGTGAAACTATCTTTAGCACTAACTGCATATTTAAGACTATTATTCATACCGTATACTAACTTTTTACTGGATGTATGTAACTTCTATATATATTTTCGGATCAGTTTCAAATTTTGCTACTGCAATGACGATAGTCGTGGCTCATGACTGTGGTAATGAAATGAAAAAAGGATGCCATATATTACACATAATATATTCATAAAATAAATTCTGCGGTAAATATTCGAATATTTTCGTGGGGCACTGTAATATGTTCATACAAAAGTATAAAAAAGTATAAATAAAGATGAGAATTAGGACGACTTTATCAGCGTAGCTAATACCAAGCTGATTAAGACTGAGAACCAAGAAGTCATCAACAGGAAAAAGCCTTATTTCGTCTCTTTTTCCTTCCAAATCAGTAATCGGTAGCGTAAAATGAATTTGCCTAGGCAACAGTTTATGGCACACGCGTCGATTGACCTACATTGTTGTGTCACAGGAAGAGATGCCTGGGACTGAATTACCGGAACACCGGCGAGGGCAACGGACGAGCGTGAGGGTGACTTAATTAGCCAATTATTGTCATCGTATATGGTACAGACGGTGGGGACAGGAGGCATAGAGCTCTGGCCACCTATACAGGTTCAACCTTTAACGACCACCCGTTGTTACACTCGGCCCAGCTAAATTCAGGACAAAGCCGCGTAGACGTCAGCTTTATCCTTGAACTGCAACCGTCCGTTCAAATTTTCCACAAAGTGAAACCTTCGTTAATCGCATCTCTGCCCTTCGAAACTAGCCAATAACGTATTTCACGCGTTTCGCGCCATTTCCATGGACGTACATATTTATACACATTTATATTAGACGCCGACCAGATGCAGAGATATAACGTGACAGATGTTTGCAATGGAAGGCTTATGGAAATAATTGAATTCTATTTAAGGTAACGTATTTCTTTTCACTACAATATTTAAGAATTAAACAGGTAAAGATTAGTTTCTAAGAATTTTTTAAATATCTTTTTTATCGATTAGAACGTTGAAATTTTGAGTAATTTGCGTTTCCAAAAAAGATTGTTAAATTGAATTTATTAAAAGAGGAATAGTCTTTCCCTTGTTGGATTAGAATTTATAAATTAATAAGGAATCTAGATTATTGTTTTGTTTTTAATAATATTTTTCTTCGAGTAATAACTTCTGAAAATAAAAAATGATAATCTAGATTCTCTTCTCTCTCTCTCTCTCTCTCTCTCTCTTTCTCTCTCTCTCTCTCTCTCTTTCTCTCTCTTTCTCTCTCTCTCTCTCTCTCTCTCTCTTTCTCTCTCTATTTCGTATTTTTTTTTTTACATCATCTCCTCGAATGAGGTCGTTAACGTCATCACAGCGGTCATTGATTTCCCAGCGGTGACATTACGCAATTCGACAATTATATATTTCTAGTGGTACAGTGCACACATAAAAAATGAAGACGTGGTTTATTATGACCTCCCTCTGTTATCTTCGATCCTTATCAAGTGATATACACAAGCGTACGATCTCATTATTACAAATATAAATCTGCATAGCGTCATCGACGTGACACCACCGGGATGTTGTATCGGACATCTGCATCCAGGTCTTGAGAGACGCTACACCAGTTGGTTGCGTGCAAATTCGAAACAGATGTCGGACGGAAATTGTATTCCGGATTGGTGAGAAAGTTCGGGGAAACTCGATGTCCTTCGAGATCCTTGTTAGGCACCGATATTGACAAACACGTGGTTGCTTGCAATCTCCTGGCCCCGAGACTAATGCCTGCCTATCGTGAAACGTTAATGGCTATCATATTCCGGTTGGCAGCGAGAGGCAAATTGTACGCCACCGGTCGAAGATCCACAGGGAAATTACGTTTTTCCAAGCGCAACGTGTATGGATCACTTTGTGTACGGAGATACGGAACATGCCTCGATGAACAGACCTCTTATTACACTTGATTTCCTTTCAGGAAGACTCTATAAATAAACAAGACGCGTTGCAACTATGTTAAGTAACGTTGCACGCTCGAGTTTTAATGAGAATTTAGGTTTCCCGTGATGGTAGAGCGATGATGCAAATGGTGTTGCCTCTATTGGAAAGTATCGATGTTTTATCGTTATGCCTGGTGTTAAGAATAGAACGATTAATTATTATTCTGTTTGCCGTGGAGAATAAAACAGCATTCAGGGTAGAAATTGTATAAATTTGCAAGTTAAATGAAAGGTAAATATAGGTCTTCTTTCGAAGGTCTTCCTCGACCATAATAAAGAACATCTGAATGTCTATTCGAAGTAATCGTATATATGGTTGTCTGCATAGTCAATTGCATTTGTATTACATCATGTTGGTTCTTTAATAATATGTTTCTCTCAGTAATTCAGCTACAAAGACTAGGACTATTTGGATTCTTGCTGATTCTTGATGTAATTTACTGCTATCATATAATATTACAGCTACAATACAAATAACAAATTTGAGTATATTTACTCAACAACATTTTACTCTAACATCTTATTACAAATATGTAAAATAGAGGTCTAAATATGATAAAAAAAAAGAACAAGCTATGTTGATTATATCAAGATAACGCGCTCTTGTTATTATTATTCTTACTCCTACGCAAATTGGATGGTTTATAATTTATATTTCGATTTTTCTACGGTGCTTTCCTTTATATTATATTATTTGGATATTTCATGAGCTTTATATTAAAAAGAAATAATAATAAATCCACCAAAAAATAAAAATGGGGAAATCTAATAATTACGTTGTATTTTCCATTACTTACATGTTTCTTATAATGTTTCTTAGTATTCGTATTTTATACTGCTTCAATATTTTATAAATATTATTCCAAATAAAGATGAAAATAAAAGTGACAAAATAAAAAAGGTGGCAGTTACAATCCATTTTACTTTACTCCCATCATCTCATAACGTTTTACTTATAATTTCTATACTATCCAAATGTTTCATAAATGTTTTATCAGATGAAAGCGGAAATAAATCGCGGAAAATAAATATTACAAAGTGTAACAATCGCATCGTATTTCCCTTCCACAATTTTTTTCCATTATTCTTCAGGTTTTTGGGCCACTTAGATATTTTGTGTAAAAACGAGTCGTAGAAAACTGAAGTAGCGCAGTGTAACAATTACGCTTTAATTAAGCAATTACACGCCAAATTCGTTTCGAAAGTACACTAAGAAATAATAGAACGAGGTAAGCAGACGATACTTTTAACAAGCAACGTGCCAGCTGTTTTTAGCTACATGTACTTACTTCCTCCTGTGAATTCTGAGATGCATTGTATTCACTCGAGTTGACCTATTTTCGTTCGCATCACCTATTGGCGAAGATATTTTTCTATTGTAATCTTGTTTCGAGAAACGAGAGGGAAACACGAAGATATTCGCGTTCGTGGAACGATACGAAATAACAGGCAGTCTATTGTATTAACGACATCAACAGACATTCTATTCTATTAAATACTGTGGACTGTTATAATCATCGTTGACATTGTTTGAGATATATATATATATATAGTATAGATTTGTACTTTAGAAACGCCAATTATAGAGATAATATGTTTCAAAATGTATTTAAAATTAAGGAAATAAATTACATCACATAAACATAATATGAAGAGCAGAGTAAAAGATATGATAAGTACACCTTTGTTGATTTTTTTATCTTAACGTCATTTTTGGATATTACATTGATTTTAAAACTTGTCAAATTTTTGGCAAAGAAATTTCGAAAAAGTTTCTATCTTTGCTTATAAGAACTGCAAAAATATTTTCTGTTTACTTCTAGATATCCCTGACTTTAGAGCTTTTACTTTCATCCTACTTTTAAATAGCATTCAAGAAAAATGTTCTATCGTGAATTTCTTCTTAAAGAGATTCTTACCAAGTTAATAATATCTACTAAAATCCCTATTAAAATTCCAAGCTGAAATGTTCCCTTTTTTTTTAAGAACAATGAATTCTAAAACAACGACGTTACATCAGATCACAACAATTAAACTACAAAAGAAACGTTAAAGAAAAAAGAGTTTTCATTACATAAAGTCTCTTTACATCCAAAGCAACTTTCTACGATTAGCATTCGTACCTGCGAAAAATCGGCTGTTAGCATTCCCTGTAATCTGAAGGAAAAAAAACAAACGAAACGAGTCCAGAATTTTTCCTTCTGATATATCGGTCACGGTGAAGTGTAGTAAAATTGATAAATGAAAAGTTTTCCAATACAGCCGCGCTATTGATGGTGTTAGCAATGACCTTGGCGATGGAGAGGAGGAGAAAGGACGTGGACGATGTTCGACATATCGGTTTTGCTGTCACCAATTTCCGGCTTCGTTCGATGAGATATCGGACACGGTGATCGTGGAAAATACAAGTTTTGTTGACGGCGTTGCGCTGTTGATAGGTATACGAAATCGTTCATTCATTGACAACGCATTCATTCTCTCTCCCACGTTTCTCTCTTCCCACACGGCCAGATTTATCTGTCGAGTCTAGTCCTTCTTGATCTTTGTTGCTTGACTGTTATTGATTTACCACGCATTCAGAGATTTCTGTTACGTGTAACAACAACTGTACGTGTTGATGGAATAACGACAAGGCTCGTAGTTCAACTTATAACTGGTTAGATACGTCGTATCAGATACTACCAATTTTGATTTTTGCCGTAATTTGGAAAATGCATGTCTACCATGAGGTATTGTACGTGCGAGTGTCTTTTAATTAATGTAACTGAATTAAAGTATAAATAAAATTAAGCGATAAATAGGTTGCAGATTTTTATCCATTTATAGGAAATTTAAAAGTGCAAAAATACATAGAATGCATATAACATGCAAAAACATACAAAATATTCAAAGTAGAATATTTATTATGATATTTAGCGAATGAGAGCGTATTTTGGTTCCGTCCTTCCAATCGTACCCATAAAAATATAAAATTGCAAAAACAATCCGTAGTTTAGTGATAAATATAAACAATAATAAGCAAGCATGAATGTTATATTTGCATGAATATTTTATTTCCCTGTTACGAAAACTTGCTCTCTGAAGCATACTGATCGTTGTTCCATTTCAAATTCATCAATTAATTCACCAGACGGGGCTTAAATAAAAAGCGGAGCAGCCGATATAAGAATGGATCTGCGTTCTCAATCTAGTTCATAACCAAGTATAATAGTAGCCGGTTGCAACATACTGGAAAGCGGTACAAACGGAAATTTCTAAGACGATTCACGTCGATTCGAGGACGCGATCGACAAAGGGGAGAACATAAATTCGAGAGCCACAGTTTCGAAATAACACTTTGCATCTCCACTTGGGATTGTTGCTATTCGAACAAAAGATAAATCGCGCAATTCCTTAGGGGGATATAAAACATTGAGAAACCTCTTTGCCAAAGAAAACAATACGTTCTCGTTTTCTTTTCTCCCTTCTTTTTCCTTAGAGGGTGATATAGAAACAAAATTGAAATTTACCGTGGTGAATCTTTAGGATTCTCTGTTCTTTTTAGCTAGATTAAATACGAATCGTTTAAAGTAATCTAGATCTCCACACAGATAGAGAAAAGAATCGTAAAAATGAAACTTTATCCCGGTTAGAAACATTATCAAAACTACCAAATGCAGAACAAAAATATCTTTTTTTTTTCAAGAAACAACCAGGCTATTCTCGAAATTGGAAATTATATTCTAAAGATTTGATCAAATATTTTAGGAAAATATCGTTTAATCTTTTAACTGAAGTGAATCATTCCAAATATAATAATTAGACCACGCTTATCTATAAAAATTTATATTTCGTTGAGCATGACGAAAGGAATGCTTTACTTTGATTATTTTGTACATTCTGTATATTTTTGCATCATAAAATTTTTCATAAATGTATAAACATCCACAATAATAAAAACGAATACAATACAAAGATTGTTTTTCATATAAAAATCATAAATACAAAGTATTTTCAACCAATGAATTAGTTTCATCCGATTATTACTGGGTTATTAGCACGCAATTTTAGTATAAACTCATTTCCTTTAATTGTAACCTATTGATTATCTCATTTGGATAGACCTCAAAAGCATCGTGTGTAAACGCATTATCTATGGGTCACATAAATTTCTCAGATCAGTAGGTTAATGGTTATCGGTTAATCATAGAAGAAATTTATACTTCCTCTATCAGAAAACTTTTTGTACCAACAGATAAAATAATACAAAATGAGGCCGGGTAACTATTAGAACAGATACATTACTTTCGAATGAAGTTACAATGTTTCGAAGACGATAATGAACATCGTTTTATCTAATTAAATACGTTTACAAATGTTCTTTAAAAAATGTCTGTAAATGCACGACCCTGCGTTACAAGAAAAAAATGATATATGTATTTGAAAATAAAATTCATCGTGCCGCTCTAACAATGTTACGAAATAAAGTTCTTTGCCAGAATGAAATATCTATTAGGTACATTTAGATTTTTCCAAATGATCAAAGGGCGGTTGAAACATCGACAAAAAGAAGATATTAGTGTAATTGTAACAATCAGCTTCTATGACACAAATATATATTCATTAAAATATAAAAATCTTTCCAGAATGAATCTTAAAAAAATTCGTAAACAATTCTGTCATAATAAAAAACTAACATAAAATTTGAAAATAAAATTCTTCCCCTATCTCTGACAATATTACAAAGCAAATTTTCATATTCAATATATTTCAATACATTAGTTGTTATAATAGATTTTCTTAAATAATTCAAGAACGACAGTAATTAAAAAAGGAAGCAACTATCAAATTGTCTCAATCGCCTAGTATAACATGTTTGCTTTTTTGCTACTGAAACTTTTCCTTTCCTCCGCTGGAAAAGCAACTTTCAATTTTTTGTGCTTCTCGATTTCGCTTTCACAAATTTGCATCAAACATACATGTCGATGCGCCTACGTTCAACGAACACGGAAAGATATGGCGATATCGAGCTTTAGACGTACTAACAACACTTTGCCGCGCGACAGTTTTCTCACTCTCGCTCGCATCAATCAAAAACTCCATTTCTTCTTCTTTTAATAACGAAAATGTCCTGCAGTCGTATCGTCAATTGCACGCACGTCCACATAAACGGATGTCCTTTCCGTAACGACAAACCGTCGCTAGTGCGCTCATAGCCTAAGGATGCACATTTTGTTTCGGTTTTGCATGTAAATACACAGACCTGTGCTAAACTGTGGATCGATACTCGCCACTTTCTCAGGCCGCTCTGTCGGTCTGTTATTTCCATCTCGCTTTTGACATTGAATTCACGTCATGTGCCGTGAGGAACAAAAGAAGATAAGACCGGTATCACCGTGCTGGCACAGCGTAGGAAACGCGAGTTCCAAATGCAGTTGAATGCGACGAGCTCCGAGGATCAGCACAAGAAATAGAGAGATGCAACGATTTTTCGTGATGCTACGTGTTTGCAAATTGTTGGTCATAGTCGCAAGAAAAAATTGAAATCGGTATTTTAAAACTAATATTTTATGCATTTGAAGATGTTGGGATTGTATACTAGCATTTGTAAGTGTCTAGACACCTATGGTCGATTAGTAATAATATTATTTGAATTTAAGTAAAATAAATAGTTCAACGATGAGTTAGTAATTAGAAACAGCAATGACTATCGTGCTATCTTTCAGTTTATTACTACTTTTTGCTACTATCTTTTAAGAAATTTCTAATCTCGTAAGAAGAAAGGTGACGCAAGAATTCTCCGCAACACTTCAAATTTCCAAACTGTTGGTCATCGTTCCGAGAAGAAATTGAAATTAGTATTATGAAACTAATATTTTGTACATCTTCGAAGATATTCTTATTTCTAACGCCGGTAAGTTTAGACACATTGACCGATTTATAATAATAGTATTTGAATTTGAGTAGCGATAAAATAATTCTATACAGACTGACAATTACAAATTGCAATTTTGTTATTGCATATTGGCTTAAATAATTTTTGTTGTATCATAACAGCCTTTTATAAGCCTACCGTAAGTAGGTGTGATAGTTCTGAAGAGTAATATGGAGTTTATAGATTGCTTAAAAGTAAGAAAAATAATAGCTCTTACGCGACAAAAAGGAACTGTTGTAAATTGCAGGAAGGAAACACAAGGCGAGAACACTTATTTGAATGCAATGAACTTCAAGGTGGTCTGGGCAGCCTAGAAATAGGAAAAAGGAACGACACCCAAGACTTCAAATAATGTTAGAAAACTGGTATGGAAGAGATCTACAATTCCAGAAATTTGTTAATCTTTCTTTAACACTCTCTCGTATTTTTTTCATTTTCAGATAACCGATATGATAAGGAATTTTTATCTTCGTCCGTGTTATACTTACAGTATCTTATATTATGCGCTTAGTTATAAAAGAATAGTGCAATTTCTTTGTAGAATCATAACAAAAAGTTAAATAAACGAAGCCAGTTCCCAAAAAATGATACAATTTGCGTATTTTGTGTTATAAAAAATGCCATAACATATGTATGACATGACAGTGTAAATCGAGATTTTGAGAATACTAATTTATTATACATACGTGTACAACCTCTCGAAAGTATTATTCCTTTGTGTGTTGAACAAAAAATTGTGAATTTTCCATAAAGTACAGAATACTACTTTATATGTACTAGCAATAAACTGATTTACGTTAATATGATTTTCAACTAATCATACGATAAGCATATAAACTTAACAGGAGGGTTACATTCTACATTTTGTTTTTCTTTTATCGAATACGAACTGTTTCATCTTCTTATCACAGTTGCGTACACGTAAGCCTTCTTTTCCTTTCACTACATTTACACAGTGATACTAAAATTCTACGAACTCAGCTACCTTAGTATAATTATATTTCTGCTGTGCCGTTATTAATTTTTAATATGAGAACCGCACTCTTTCTAAGAAAAGTATAAAACATTGAACTCTGATTTTAATATGAAAAACGCCATAAAATAGTCCTGTCAATATCTCATAGTAGGAAGGAAAGTGAAATCTCGTTTTGGTTTTCCAAACACTTCACGCTGTTAAAATACTGCCTCGACCTGCACTAGCCTGACCGTATCTCCTCTGTTTTCGAAACGCTCGCGTAGGTTATAAAAGGCTGGACAGGGAAACAAGCACGGAAAATGTCAGGGCCTTGTCTTCCAGCTTCGAGCGGCGAGAACGTGTATATAAATATACAGGGTTAAAAAATTTTCCTCTGCTACTGGCTTTATAGTTTGAACGCGAAATAGTTTCTCATCGTCAATATAAACGAAATTTCAATTTTCCTGCTTTTCTATATTTTTTATAAAAATACAAACTTATATAGATTCTACGTCGATATTAACTTTTGACGTCACTCTTGAACATTTATATTCGTCGATGTTTGTTCCGTGTATTTTCGACTTTAATTTGTTGTGATTGATGACCGTTTATTATTGTTGATTTAGCATCGCGGATGATAAAACAAGGACGATCGTGTTTTAACCTTTTGAATACCACGATAAATTCGGATACGCATGTATAGATTTTTGACAAAAATTTTTAACATTTTTATCCACAGAATTTTAGGTATTTTCAGGTGTAATTGTAGAACTGTTAAATACTATACCAATATCAAGTATAAACAACAAACTCCGGCAGAGAATGCAAGAATGATACGTTTATCTGGAAAATTCGTTCCGATTTTTAAGGAAAATTCAAACGTGGCACATTTAAATATCAACATACATTTATTGAATTATTTAAGTACCGTTTTTTCCCACAATCTTTCTCCATCTTCCACGCGTTTTGAATATTTCATTCTTCCAGAACCTCTCAGGTTTCTCGGTAAAAAACTTTTCAATATGATTTTTTACGTCGACCAAAGAGTTAAAGCTTTTCCCATTAAGGGAATTTTGTAACCACCTAAATAGGTGAAAATCTGAGGGCGCAATGTCTGATGAATACGGTGGGATTAGGTCTATCCCAAGCAAACTCCAACAACCGTTGTCAAGAGATCAAAGAATATGAAGCCGCGTATTGTCCTGATAAAATACGACGCCCTTCCGATTCACCAATTCTGGACCTTTTCTGTTCAATTACTGTCTTTAATCCGTCTAATTGCGAGCAATACTTTTCCGAATTTATCGTCTGGTTGTTTGGTAGAAGCTCACAATACAGGATTCCTTTCTAATTCCACCAAACACAGAGATCGAAAACGAGATCATGACTTTCTTCGGATGAAAACCGGCTTTTGGGGCGGCTAAAGGTGATTCAGTCTGCTTTCCCCAATTTCTTTTCCGCTCAACATTATTATAAATAATCCATTTTTCATCCCCCGTCACTACTTGCTTCAAAACTGGTGTCTCCTCGTTGCGTTTATAAAACGAATCGCAAATAAAAATGCCATCCATCAGATTTTTTTGCGTTAAATCCTGGGGAACCCATACATCAAAACGTTTTATACAGCCAAGGTTCGCTAAATGCTCGTGAATGGTGGATTTTGATATTTTGAACATTTCTGCTAATTCACGTGTCGTAACGCGTGGGTTATTCTCGATCCGTGTTTTGATCTGATCTTCATCAACTGTGGCGGGCCTATCCTGGCGTTCTTGATCTTCAAGGTTGAAATCACCAGCTTTAAACTTAGCAAATCACTTCCGCAAAGATCTTTCAGCTATAGCCACCATAAACAGCGCATATCTTGTTTGTTGCTTGTGTGGCATTTTTGCCTTTCCGGTAAAAGAAAGCTATTAAATGCCTATAATGCACTTTGTTTCCTTCCATATCTAAGAACGTATAAAACTAATAAAAATCAATGTATCCCAACTAAACTTTTTTCTCGAGATGCCTAAAATATCACCTTTTAGAACATGTACGCGTGTCATTTGTTTTCAATCATTCTGATATATTCAAACCTGTCCTAATGCCACCTACCAAAAATCGGCTCGAACTTTCCGGACAATCTAACATTTTCATTATTTTATGTATATTGATGATTTGTAAAAATTAAAATTTATGCATCTAAATATTCTAAGCATCATTAACAAACACTTTTAATCATCTCTGTTTTTCGATACCAAATAATTTTATCCGATATATTTATCCTAGTGAAATTAAATAACATCTTTTACCACCACTATAGACATTCAAAATACAAACAACAACATATCTCAATAGCCACATAATTATCAGACTGTCCATTGCCGATAAAATGTTTCATTTTCACTTTTGTGTAATACGTACAAACAACAAAAGTACTCAGCCCTTATTTCGTTATTATCAACAGTATCGTTCCCCTACCGTACATTATATCTACAGACGTATCATTCCTCGGTGAACATATCTATGTATTGACTAATTTCACGCGACGACAATCGTATACTTTATAAAAAACCTTTTATCAAAAATCTATCTCGTTCTACCTGACCACTTATCACGCTCCAGATTCATTACACTTTCCGCATAGTTCATCAAACCTACCCTTATCTTGCATATCTGAATGCCCATAAAACGCCCGCATTCCTCCCATTATCGGGCGAAATATATCGCTTCCGTTCAGCCTATCAGTCACGTTTTAACCGGCTTAATCGCGAATGAATAAATAAGTCGTTCATAAATGCGTTACTCATCGAACCAAAGTTGAATAGGAAAAAAGATGAAAGACAAAAAATTTTAAAAGAGAACCAGGAGGAAGAAAGAATAGAAACATCAGTCGAATGCTACTACAGAACTGCGTTATATCATTGTGATATCGCGCCATGCGGAAGATAAACGACACGAGAGAAGGGAGATAACACGGTCTAAACCTGCAGAAAAGAAATAATTTTTTATCTAACAAGTTCGTGACTATCATCTAGGTTCTAGGCGGGAAAGGAAAGAAGAAGGAAAAGAGGAGAAAGAGAAAGAGGTGATGGGTGGGTTGTGTGCTTAGTTGGAAAGTAAATGCACTTTTTGCTGCGTTAACTGCACTTCGACGTTCTACCGACTCGTACGGGCCGCGATAAGCGAAAGAATTTTCTGCACGCGACCATGCGACAGTATTGATTAAAACGAAACTTGAGGTGTACGGTTCGTCGTTGTTATATACCCGCTTCTCCGTTAAAATGCGAGAAAAAATAACGCTTCGTCGCGTTGTTCGTCAGCGTTCACGAATTCGGTTATTCGGCAATAAGCGTTAGTTTCTTCTATGTTAGTTTTCTCTGCGTGTGAATTTGGTTGATTGCAGAAAGTTTTTCGTCTTAAAATCAGTCTTTTAAATTGATTATGGTTCGGTTGACGATTGAAACAAAAAGGATCTTTCTTTTTAAGAAAAGAGTTGTAATGCTAGTTTTTTTATGTAAACTGCAATTGACAATCGTTTAGCTTTTAGGTTTTATTACAAGAATTACGATTTGTTTCAGATTTAAATCGGTTTTCTTTGATAACAAATAATAGAAACAAATAATTTTGTATAATTAATCAGTCTTGAATTAAAACAGTCTTGAATTCACATGATATGTATTTAGCAATCCTGCATCGTTTCCTTCTACACGAAGATATGTTCTCTATCTAGTTTCGATGAAAATCTCACGTATCAGAACTTTGCTCAAACGACCTAACTTTGTCCCAAGTTTCGAAACTCCATTCACAGGAATGGTATTCAAAGAGCAAAGTAAAGAACCGTTTGCAAGAAATAAAATTCACAAAATTCATTTCCCTATCAAGCAGCAATATACAAGAAAGAGTAGTAGATATTCTATTAAAAAGCAAGAATATCTACCTCAAAACACTAATATCATTAATTTAAATTTATGTATTAAAGTTCTTGAATTGCATGTTCTCGCCTTGTCCTAATTTCAACAGGCAGAAAAACATAATATTTAGAAAAAAACTTTGACATCAAATTGAAACGCGAAGTTATACATACATATCAACAATGATCCTTTCGTTTTTCCTTCGAACATGAGAAATTTCTCAACAAAAGTAAAACAGAACTGAATCAAGAATGATCCGAAGAACGCAGTGAAGTTGAAATATACACAAATCGAATAATGCCAACATTTATACGAGCCTTTTAAAATGGTTAACTCCATATCCTGAATTTTTTGAAATTTTAGTGCCAAAGCACTTGATCGATGTTTGCCTTATATAATTTCATCAATTTTCTCTACTCTTTGTTTCGTGAAGTTAATCTGTATATCTGGATCTGGCGAATAAACAGCTTATATATTCATATATCGCATGACATTCGCTCAAGTATGTACTCGATAACTCGTCTAAATCCTCGCAGTCCAAATACGCCAGAAAGCATCTTTCGGCTGGCTCAAAGTCTAGAATCGTGTTCGAACGACATTTTCAAGGGCTCCCAAGCGCCTTCGTGGTTGTCCTTGAAATGTACCACGAAAACGACGTCACGGTGGCGGTTCCGGAAACTGGTACCCAGTCGCAGTTGTCGAGATGCGACCGCGAATCATTTTCGATCTGAGAGAAGGGAGAAGCGCAAAAAAGAGGAGGAACGAGCGACCGTCTTTTTCAAGGGGAGAAGAAACGAAGCGTTTGTTCGCGCCCAGGCTACAGGATGTCATCTGTTGAACAACTGATATACGGTCAAACACTTGCGCGATGGTATATACACAATACACAGCGTGCATGGCGATTGCCGCCAGTGCGTCTCGAGTCTCGAGTGATCGATCTCACGTGGAAGCGGACTGCCATGTCGGCATCGAGCTGACCGACGCGGCGGCAACGAGGTCGACCAAGAGGACGAAAACATCCCAACCGATCAATTAACCCGAGAGACCGAGTCCAAACGGTCTGCGGACGCTCTGGAACGAGAGAAAACCGACGGTGGCAGCCGCCGAGCTGGATAGCAGTTCGTTTTCACGCACTGAACGGTCGAACGACGTAACGCGCGACGATGCCGTTGCTCTTCTTTTTCTTCTTTCTCCTCCTCCTCTTCGTCTTCCTCTCTCTTGCTTTTGAAGCGACCGAAGAATACGCGCCGGCAATCGGACAGCCGACTTTAAAGATGCAAGAAGTTCCTCGATGGACGTGCGAGTTTAACGATCGTTCGCTCGATCACGATCAAGCATTCTTTCAATGAAAATTTTCAATCACCTCACTAGAATAAATATGGAGACGATGAACCAGCTGTTCGAAGATTTGAGTACGTTTGATCGTTGGATGCTAGTCGTAATAAGATCGGAGAATGTAACGGGTGAGAATTGTACAGTAATCTTCTAATATGATTTTATCATTCAAATTATGATTTATACTGTATCGATGTAGGATATAGTATAATTGTATAGTAGATCAGATGTTATAACGGGAAACATTATACGTATGTATAATGCTTTTTCATAGTAGTATATTTTTACATTTTTCCGTGGTAATAGTGTTTTACTAGACGTATAGTGAAATATAGTAGCTATGATATGTAAATATAGTACGTAGTAATAATCTTCTAGGACAGTTTTATCGTTCAAATGGCCATGGTTTATTATGTACATGATGGAGTACTGTAACTGCAATATGTAAATATAGTACGTAGTAAATATAGTGGTAACCTGGTATAATCATTCAAATAATTGTTATAGCTTACTATACCGAAGTAAGATATGGTTGCATAGTAAATTGAGTGTTACATGATCATTGAAAAACTATCTATACTGTAGTATAATATGCCCTTTTCATCTTTTTGTAGTTTTCTATGATTTCTACTGTGTTTTACTATGTGTATAATGAAGCGTAGTAACTGCAATGTGTAACTATAGTATGTACTATACATCAGGCTATATATCACTATAATGTAATACTGTAGCAATGTAGTATTATGCATTATTATAGTAAAATAAAAATTTGCAATGCTAATACATAATCACTTATTTCACAGTCTACAGTTTACCGTATTCACTGTAGAATTTACCTACTATAATAACTGTTGTAAGATTAACTCACAAAATACTGTAATAATGTATTTAACTTATTTAATAATATATTTAAACATTCACAACACTGACCAACTCTTTCTTCTACTGTTAAGCAATTACTGAGCAAAAAGTACAACTTTTTTGGACGATTCTACCTAAGATTTCTTATATTCTTGTTTTACTTTCTGTGTTAACGATATTCTGCAATTTTTATTTCCTCTTTTGACACAAAAGACATAAAGACAAAATTCTAAAACTAATAGAAAAGTTTCAAAAAATTTTTCGATGTTCATATCATACGCGGAAAACACATATTTATGTTCTAAAAATAGCCCTCTAAAAACGATATAAATAGCATAATACTTTAAACAAATACGGTAATAAATATAGAAATCATAACAAATACGTAATAAAGTTACAGAGTGATGTTTACAGAAATGAAAGTCTAAAAGTTTTAATGATTATTCCTTTCCATATATGTATAATATCACATATTCTTGTATAGAATAAAAGTATATGTATCAAACATTACAGCAACTATTATTAATGCACTAAGTTTTGTGTAATTCGACAATACGCATAAATATCAATTTTCTATCAAAAAATCTTTGTAAAGTACAAAATAAATATATATATTTACCAATTTTACATCGTACTTGCTTAATTATTTTTCCTCTAAAAGTACAAAATAATTTCCATTAAAGTAAACTTTGCAATATTACATATATACCCACATTACTCCACAGTATTCTTTTCATCGTTTCAAGTTTCAATTAGACTAAAATCATTCGCTTGAAGAAAAGAAACGATAACAAAAGCCGTAATCTTAAAACTAGCAAACTTCGAATCGCGTGAATAAAAATGTCACGAAAACGCTAGAACTATTAAATCTGATTTTTCGTAGAATCAACAGCAAGCACTGCCAAAAACAATATTTTTATTTTTCAATTTTACTTTCGCCTAAATCTGGTAACGTGATACGGGTAGTTTTGCCAGAAAAAAAATACACACATCTCGCTGTTTTATCATAATAATACTCGAAGTGCGTGTTGAAATATGAGAATGTCAATTGAAAGAAAGTAGAAAAAATGCGACAAACGATTACTTACAGTTGATGTTGCCGGGTCAGCATGATTTTTTCAAAGAAATAAAAGCAGATACGTGCATTTATACGAAGAGACAATACAAATGCACACGTTTACGTACGATCATTCAAAATTAATCACTTATTTAACAAAAGTCTATGAGACAAACCAGTCTGGAATTACATCGGCACCACACTTGAATCGTATATGAGCGCGCACTTTGTGACTTTCGTATGTGAGCACAGCGAATCCCGATAATCGTTCACGTTCGTAACACTACTCCGTTTGACATAATTTATCTGGTGACCCCACGGCTGGTTACCCGTCGGCCGACGCAAAGCAACGCAGGAGCTGCTAACTGAGTGGTGGGGATACGACAGCGGTAACGGAAACATATAGATATCCTTGGAGTTCGCTAGTTTTGTGCCATGGTTTTGTGGCGCCTCTGTATATCATGGCCAACACGTTCCGACGCGTTTTGGCGCGTTTTTTCAATTTTACTTCTTGTTTTATATCTTCATTTATTACATTATTACATTACATATACTAAATTTCAATTTTCTATTATAAATAAACAAAATTCTTTATAAATATCTACGTACAAGATTCTTTCATATATAATACTCACCTACGTTCTATCACGAAGTTTGCGTTATATACATATTCAATCCTAAATACACCATTTTAATATAAAAATCTAATGTTTAATTTAAAAAATGTTGTTTAATGTGAGGAACTATATTTTATCGTATTCTATCTAAGTAGTACCAATCTTTCAATCTAGAACATTTCTTCACACGATTATATTTCATCGTGTACATGATACATTTACAAAATTGAATCGTTATATACATACATCGAAATAATCGAATAGTAGTTAAATTGGTAAATAATTTTGAACATTTTTTAATTGTTTTTCTGCTAGTATTGAGTATGCAGAATCATCGAACATTTTTTATTCTCATAATATTGCATGTTTAATAACGAAATTTAATAACATTTATTTCTAGTCTAGTACCTTCTAGCAGCTTCTAGTTATCACTTATTACTTACTTCACAACCTTCGCTTTTAAATAAGTGCATCTATAGATTTGTTGCATATCGCATATTTCTAGCGTCGTTGCTGCAAGTTGTGTTGACAGATTATATGTTTATGTTACAGCTTTGTTAATAAAACATTTTTCTTCAATTTTCTGTAAAATATAAACTTAATTAAAAAATGGAAAATGATAACCCTGTAATATATGGCCTTGAATTCCAAGTATGCAATTCAGAATACGGAAAATCTTAAGTTACAAACATTTACAAATATTTCTCTTAATCGTACATTTTTACAGACAATGATAATTTGAAATAAAATATACAGAACATAAATCTTATCATTCATTTTCATAAAGATTTATAATAATCTAATCTAAAGCACTAACCATTATTTCTATTGGTATTCATAATACTTTTTGCTTTATAGACAAGAGCATTGTCGGCTCAAACAGCAGAAACGGATATTGTCAGATTTTTAGTTGGAACACAATCATTGAAATTTAATAACAATCAAGTTCATTTGGTAGAACTTAATGAAGAAACAGGCAGCTTAAAGACTCAAATATTTCATCATCCTGTTGGAGAAATTTGGTCCTTACAAGCTTCTCCTACGGAGCCCAATATATTTATTACTTGTTATAATGCTTTAAATGGTAATTATGAGTAAAACTACT